>PVIC010011265.1:0-41651 GCA_004025085.1 Thryonomys swinderianus
GTTTTTGAATGAGTGAATGAAGGCTTTCAAAGTAATGGACTCTTTGATATGCAATGCTTAGAGGGGACCATAGTTCCTATGAAATCTTAGATGTGGGCTTGAAGAATCTTCGGGGTGATGATTTCCAAGTGGTTGATAGTAAGTTGGTGGGATATTTGAAAACTTTTGGAGTTGTTAATAATTCTGAAATTTATGACTCTTTTGAGTAAAGGATCTTGTGCTTTTCATTGTTAAGTAATAATTTTCATAATGTACAATTCAAGCTTCCCTGGGTAAAGATAATAGTTTGAATAATATATACTTCTATAAAAATTCTCATATTATTTTATTGATGTCTATGAACTAGATTATAGGATGAATGTGAAACTTATGATGCTAGATTTCCTCAAGGAAAAAGGTCAGGATAGTTTGTTAATTAGCTCAATGTTTTATAGTGAATTGACGACCAAGTCTGGTGATCTTTCCATGTGATAAATGGTACTTTTCTTTAAAAAAATATTTTATAGGGCCAGAGATTTAGCTCAGTGGTTCTGGCGCCTACCTCGCAAGCACAAGGTTCTGAGTTCGATCTCCGGTAACCACATACTATGCTGGGCATGGTGACTCATGCCCACCAGCCATCAATACCACATACCACAGTGCCGGGCGTGGTGGCTCACGCCTGTAATCCCTGCACTCGGGAGGCAGAGACAGGAGGATTGCTGAGTTCGAGGCTTGCGTGGGCTACATAGTGAGCTCAGGGCCAGCCTGAACTACAAAGCAAGACCCTGTCTCAATAAAAAAAAAAAAAATTATAAAAATCACAGTTTAAGCCTCCAGTGCTGCACTGTTGACTCAGATTAAAGAGATGTGTTCAACCTGAGAGGGGTATTTTAGATTTAAAATATGTAAGACAGGTTGGAGAGAGCCACATCTCCTAAATGGGGGTCATCTTACACACACACACACACACACACACACACACACACACACACACACTCAGGGACATTTGGATGGTCCATGCGGGGTGATTACTGGCCTTACTTGGGACAGTATCTCTTAAATTATCAATATTACCAAATTAGAAGCAGGTAAATATCATCCACTGCTGAAACAAACAATAACCCATGATTATCTTGTCTGCACTGTTTTTGTTTTCTAAAAGTTATTAATAGACACAAAAAGTCATTTATTCCTCATTAAAAATTCACCCACACCCCAGAGAGTCTCTGCCACTAGCCAGAGTTGATTTCTGCACTCTGTGTTATCCCTGCTGGACTTCGCAGATCCATACATCTATCTCATGGAACATGAGCTCCTTGAAGTCAGAGTTCTGCCCTCATCTCTGAACTTTCAGGTCTTGTGCAAGTGCTAATGATGGCTTAGTAAAAGTGGTTGAACTATATATGGATGCGGAAGGTTTTCTCCAACTAGTAGCCTTTAGGACCTGATAGGTGACTTGGAGAGTATTTCTCCGTTTTGAGTTTCTCTCACAGATGGCAAACTCAAGTAGCCACCAGAGTCTGGCAGTTAAGAAACAGGAATATAACACACCTCACAGTTCAGTGGCACTTAGAAGAGCTGCCTGCTTCCTCCCCCAGCCAGCTGTCACTAGAAAAGCCTATATTTCCAGACCCTCTGCTATTTCCATGGAAGCAAAAATTCAGGCTTAATGTGTTTTGCCTGGATTCCATTTTCAGAGCTTTTATTTTGAAAATTTAAGCCTCTTTGTTCTGCTCTATGAAGAATGCTTATGTATTGTAGATTTTAGAAATGAATTAAATATGCTTTTTAATTTTCCAATAGAAACTGCTAGTGGGATTGTTGAACTTGAAGAACGTTTCCCTGTTTGATTGGTTTGTTTTTGGTCCATTATGTTCTATGTTAGGTATCAGGATTACAAAAATGAGTAATATAAAATTTCTCTACTTGAGAAATTAAAAATGATTGTTTACTTCTGTTTATTCTAAGTATGGAGGGAAGAACAAGTATTGGGATGAAAGTTGTAATAACTGAGAAATTTGGTGACTAAATTGTGATTACAAAAAACAGCTATACACAAATCATTTTTCTCCCATTGCAACAAACAAAATACAGTGTTAGAAAAATCAGACAGTACAAATAAGCAAAACTTAAGGGAAAATCTTTTAACCAACTATTTATCTAAGAGATTTGTTTTTTTAACATTTCACACTTATACAAATACACATACAGACAGATCACCCTGAATTACTGATAATCTGTTTTCTTAGTTAGAAACATATAGAAATGCCCCTTTAACATCTGCACATCATTTTTATTGCTGAATGGCATTTTTGGAACTCTCTCCCTCTTCTGAGTAGCTTTTATTGCATATGCATAAATTATACATATTTAATCAAACCTCTCATTGAATGTTTGGGTAATTTCTAAGTTTTTATAACTTATGCATAAAGAGAGATTTTGTAGCTAAACCTTTTTGGAGATCCCATTGTACCTCCTTAGGGAAACAATAGCAATGTAGTCACTGGATTTAAGGAAGTGTCCATGTTTTGAGTTGTTTTTGGTTTGTGTTTTGTGTAGTCTAACCTATCTTCCAGGAAAACAACATACCATTACTCTCTCTAGTGGTTCTGAGTCCCAGTTATCACCCTAGTTTCCAACCCTAGGTACCATCTCTTCCTTAGCAACCTTGTCCAATTGCTAGGTGGACTAGCCTCTCTACACAGACCCCCCCTTTTTTTTTTTTAGACAGGGTCTCACTTTGTAGTTCAGGCTGGCCCTGAGCTCACTATGTAGCCCACACAAGCCTTGAACTCAGCAATCCTCCTGTCTCTGCCTCCCGAGTGCTGGGATTACAGGCGTGAGCCACCATGCTCAGCACTGCGGTATGTGGTATTGATTGCTGATGGGTGTAAGTCACCATGCCCAGCATGTATGTGGTTATCAGGGATCAAACTCAGAACCTTGCACTTGCGAGACAGGCGCCAGAACCACTGAGCTAAATCTCTGGCCCTACATGGACCCTTTTTGAAAACTGTAGAAACTTGGCTTGGGGCTGCTGTTCTTTCCCTTTGCTGCACTCTCTCTTTGTGTTGGGGCTGATAGCTCTCTTGGCGGCTGTGGAGGAATGGGGAGTGTTACCCGGATGCCCCTGGGTGCCCACAGGTGCTTTGTGAATCAGAGAAGTGGTGTTGTTAAGAAACCACGGGCCTCATGTATCATTCCCTTCACAGCCTGTGACAGGTGATGCTCTTGGCAGTGGCATAACACAGAGTGCTGATGAGTTGCCAGCGCTGTGTTTAAGGTTCTGCACATTTAACCCACAATCAGTATATTTAACTCTGACAAAAATAGGTCTCCTGCTTAACGCCAGCTAATTCTAAGCCATCTTTCTTTTGCTCCTTTCCTCTCATCTATCCTCTCCTCTCCTTTTCACAGTAGCCTCTGTAATACTTACTAACCAGTGCCAACAGCATAACAAACTTCCACACACCAATCCCCAGCCTCAGCCACCACCAACAGGGGCCTCGTTCCCTATACGCTCGCCCTCCTGACCTCACCTCCCCATTCCCTTATTGGATTATTTTAAAGCAAATCTTGAATATATTATTTTCTTAGTAACTACTTAAATATATGTCTCTCAATGATTTGAACTCTGTCAAAGTAGACTACAATATCATAATTATACCTCAAAATATTTATAACAGTTCTTTATTATCATCCACTGCCCAAAGAGTATTACATTTACCCAATGACCTCACATATAACTCTCCACTTTGGATTTGTGTGGATTTGGTTTGTTGTATTTGGAGCCAATCTAACTATACAGAGGATTCTTTCTCCTCTGGAAGTCAGGAAGTCTGTTCAGATCTCTCGGGTCAGACTCTTAGCTGGGGAACCCCACTTTAAAACTTCTCATGGGCTGAGTATCTGCTCACACCTCCCCTAAAGGGAGGACATTCCACAGTTAGCATCCAAGGAGGCTGGAATGGGATGGAGAAGCCCATCATCTGTACCTAGGCTTTCATCCAGCCCCTCCGTTCCATGTTGTGGTCTCTATCCTGCCTTAGGATGCAGAGTCAGATGCAAATGATCTGACTAGAAAACTCAGGTCTTCAGCCCTAGTCTGAGGGCCGGTCATGTTCCTTGGAAATGGAAATCACAGGTGGACTGTTTTCATACTTGGAGAGCGACCTTGCGAAGGTATTTCACATTCAGGAAAAGTCCAAGTTCTCATGTTTGCTTTTGGTTCTTTCTTGAACCTCAAGGCCTCATGCTCCTCCACTGTGTGCTGGCAGATGGGAATTCAACCAGAAGCCCTGCGACTCGTGGCCCTCTCTGTGGAGATCCTGCAGAAAACTGCACAGGTAATGCTTAGGCTCCATGTCCAGTCTGGAGAGTTGGTCTCCTCGAGTTTGAATCTTTTGCTGCTGGTAATACTACAAGGTGTTTCTCTGAGCACGCACTAGTGTACTAAGTACTGTGCCAAGTACTTCAGGGAGGCCACCTCATTCACTTAGCATAGCAGCATTATCCATGAGATAATTTTTAAAAATATTTTATTTCAAGGCAAATATTAGAAACCTGAGCTATGTTTTAAGAAAATCGGTGAATTCTGTTCAAATTTCGAATCTTCTTGTCTCCTTTTTGATTCTGTACATTAATGACAGGAGGAAGCCAAGGGTTTTTATATGCTTTGCCTAGGAGATGCTTGCATTAGTGCTCTCAGAGTGCTTAGTCTAAGTCCCAGCTGGCCCTGACTGGAGCTGGATGTTGTTTTAGGCTTTGTCCCAATCCCGTCTTGCCATTGACTGTGAAGCGTTGTCCAACTATGCACATGAGGAGGTGTGCCTGTGTTGCAAGGAAATTTAAACAGGCTGTGGGGCAGGCTTGGCCCTGAGTCCACAGCTTGCAGGCCCTGGTCTGAGGTGTTCTTTGTTCTGCATTTTGTGTGACCTAATCTTCTGCAGAGGTTGTTTCTGATTTCAGAAGAAAGCATAGGCCAATTCAAAAAGTCAGGTGGAGTAGAGAAACCTCCTATGTTCCTGGGGTCCTCTCTGAGCCAGGAGGATGATGACTCGGTGTGACACGCTCCTTCCTTGCCACCCTGGGGATGCTCTCACTGAGCTAGGAACACACTGGGTGAGTCTCCCTACTGTGAATCATCAGCTCCAGGCTCTTCCTGCTCATTTTCACAGCTCTGGGTGGGAGGCAGGGTGTGAGGGCTGGGGAATCTACTGGTGTCTTAGCTCATTTGTGCAGTCCTGGCCTGCTACCAGGGGAGGAGGACACGGCCACCTGTGTGTGATTGTGTGTCCTGTGGAAAGGTTTCAGCTGTCTTAAATGATGGTATTTCTCAGGAAATGATTCCATGATCTGATGATGGACAATAAAAATCTTTCCCGTCACCCTCTTAAATATGTTTTCTATTTTACTTTTATTCTAGTAATAATATTTAACATGAAATCTCTCTTTTTAAATGAATTTTAAGCTAGATGATATAGTTTCATTGTAGGCATGATGCTATACAGCAGATCTTTGGAATTTATCCAATTGCATAATTGGATAGAAACTCCCTTTTCTTCCTTTTCTGAACCCCTGGAATCATTGTACAACAATCTGTGTTTGTAAATTTTGCTGTTAGATACAGCATATGAATGGAATTATCTGATACCTGTCCTTCTGTGCCTGGTTTTTTTCACTTAACCTCTTCACATTATCATTCAGGTTGTCATATTTTGGAGGGTTTTCTATTTTTCAGCAGATAAATATGATTTCATTGTATGTATGTCCTATACTTTCTCCATTCACCTATCAATAGGTACTTGGGTCAAATCACCTTTGACTCCCCCAAATAATGCTACAATGGACAATGATAGTGCAGATATATCTCTGAGTTCCTTATTTTATGTTTTTGGATCAATACTGAGCAATGAGATTGCTGTGTTATGGGAGCATGGTCGTTGTGTTTTAAACTGTGCTAAGGAGCTTTCATGCTGTTTTCCATGGCTGCTGTCCTACTCGACACTGCCACATTCAATTTGCAGCCATGCCAACTGTTTCTCCAGTTCCTCTCCTCTCTCTCTCTCTCTCTCTCTCTCTCTCTCTCTCTCTCTCTGTCAACAACCCTAACAGGTAGGAAGAGATCTTTAAACGTGGTTTTCATTTCCATTCCCTTAATGATTCATGCTATTGACCATCTTTTTATATCCATGTTGGCAATTTGTAAGTCTTGTTTGAAGACATATTGTGTAAAGCTAACTGTTTCCTTGAGGTCTTTCTTTTTTCCCAAACAAGGTACTTGTCACTATAAGCTTCTATCAGTACTCTTCTTGGTTCAGCTTATAAATTTTTATATGATATATTTTTGTTTCAATATATTTTCTAATTTCCTTTTTAATTTTATTTGTGGCAAGTTGGTTGTTGGGTTTTGTCACTTGCATGAAACCGAGACTAAATATCCAATACCAGCAACTTAAAGGAGGAGAAGCTTACTGTGTCTCACAGTTTCAGAGAGCTTAGTCTATAGTTGAGTCTGGATCTAAGACAGACACAGTTTTGTGGGAAGATGTGGCAGAGAAAAGCTGCTCAACCAATGGCAGCAGCCAGGAAGGAGAGACGGAGGTCGGGGAGACAGAGAGATGGAGACAGAGACAGAGAGACAGAGAGAGACAGAGACACAGAGACAGACAAAGAGACAGAGAGACAGAGCTAGAGAGACAAAAAGAGACAGTCGGATGACAAAATGAATACATGCTCTACGTTAGGCACCCAGTGAGTCCACCAAGTCCCTTTTCAGACCAGGCCCCAACTCCTAAACACACATTCAACTATGAAACTACAAACTCATCAGTGGATGAATCCACTAATGAGTATATGCTCCCACAATGCACTCACCTATTTTATTTATTTATTTACTTATTTATTTATCTATTTGGTACTGGGGATCAAACTCAGGACTTTGCTCTTGAGGCAGGCTCCAGAACCACTAAGCTAAATCAGCCCTATGCTCATCTTCTCAAATTCCACCTCTGAATACATGACACTTAGGAGGGACATTTTAGGTATAAACCATATCAGTTGTCCATGATTATAGTTTTTGATTTCCAAGTATTTGAAAATATTCCAACTTTTTTTTCTGCTGTTATCAATTTTTGGCTTCATTTTGTGTGATCAGAAAAGACACGGTATGATTTTAATCCCCATGAACTCATTAATAATTGTTTGGTGTCACAACACACCAGCTGTCCTGAGGAATGTTGTGTGTGTGTGTGTACTTGAGAAGACATTACATCTTCCTCAAGAGCTGTAAACTTTATCTTTTACACATCCATCTTTGCCACTTGTCTCTGGTGACAGATACTGAATCAAAGCTTATTTTGTCTAATACAGGCATGGCTGACCCTGATTTCCTGCTTGTCATCTGAATGAAAGCTTGTCTATCCTTCACTTTTAGTCTATATATGTCTCTTATGCAAAACGTATAGCCAAATCTTGCTTTTGTCTCCATGTAGGCACTATATATTTTAGGATTGGGCAGTTTAACCCATCACATTTTAAAAAATTATTAACTTGTCTTATTTATTCAATCATTTATTAAAGAAATTTGTTAAACACCTACAGTATAACACAGTATAATTACTGAACCTGGGAAGTAAAGTTGAGAGGCATGGTTCTTTTTTTGTTGTTGTTAAATTGACTTCTTTATTGGTACATTTTATATACAGCTCACAATCACACTCAACATTGGGGAATTTGTACCAGTATATGACACAAGTTCATTCTCATTTTTACCCATATCCCTACCCACCTACAATCCCCTCACCCCTTATATACATGCTATTTCTTTTTCTTTCCGAATCATATTTATTCTTTCCCCTCATTACCTCCCCTACCACATTCCCTTTGAATATTTCCTATTTTACAAAATCTATCATGAATTCTAGAACTCATTTACATCTACAGGTTCTCATACCAGAGAAAAGATACAGTATTTATATACCTGTGATATGTTTATTTCACTTATTAGAGTGTCCTCAAGGTGTAATCATTGGCACATAAATGAATGAAACTTTACATTTAAAGTAATTATTGACAGGGAACTGATTAACGAAAGCAGTAATGATATTGCTAGTTTGTTTTTTTCTGTTGCTTCCTATGTGTCTTGTAGCTCCTTTGTTCTTTTCCTTTTTTTTTTGGCTTTTTTTCTATTGATATGCTTTGAATGTTTTCTCTTTTTTATGTGTTTTTCTATAAAATTTTATTTAAGGTCCCTGTAGGGCTCATAATAAAAGTGGGATAGACTAGAGCTTCTAACTTCAATCACACATGAACATTCTACACTTTTACCTTTCCCCACTCCATAGTTTGATTAATGTCACAAGATACATTATTTTCATAATGTGAATTTGAGTTAATTTTATATTTGTAGTTGTACTATTGTCTTCAAAGTTTTATAGTAAAATTTAAAATTATGTATTCATCACTAGTGTGATAATACAATATGATCTGTCTGTATGTTTACAGTTACCAAAAATTCTGATATGACTGACTGGTTGGCATTATTTAATTTCCACTTAAGCACTCACTTTAAAACTTCTGGTGATGAAGAAATCTCTCTGGCTTGGTTTGTAAAAGTCTTTATCTTGGGCTGGAGAAATAGCTCAGTGGTTCTGGCAACTGCTTAGCAAGTGCAAGGTCCCTGGTTTGATCCCCAGTAACCACATACAACAATACAGGGTGTGGTGACTCACATCCACTAGCAATCAGTACCACATACCACAGTGTCAGGCATGGTGGCTCACACCTGTAATCCCAGCACTCTGGAGGCAGAGGCTGGAAGATTTCTGAGTTCAAGGCTTGCCTGGGCTACATGGTGAGCTTAGGGTCAGCCTAAACTGCAAAGCAAGACCCTGTCTTAAAAAAAAAAAAAAGTCTATCTTTCCTTCATTATTGATGGACAGTTTTGCTGGGTATAGTACTCTTAATTGATAGATTATTTCTTTCAAAGATTTGAAAATATATCTTACTTCTTTATGACCTGCAAAATTTCTATCAAGATTTTTTTGATAGTGTAGCAAAGATTCTCTTTACATGAAAAGTCTTGCTGGTCTCAAAACTTTCTCTTAATTTTGGTTGTTTTTGACCATTTGACTGTCACTTGTTTTGGTGCAGATTACCTGTGTTCAACTTATATGGGTTCGCTTTGGCCTCCTGGATCTCAGCATAAATTTATTTCCCTGGATTTGGAAAGTTTTGGCCCGTTTCTTTGAATATACTCTACCTGCTTCTGTGTCCTGTTTCTCTCTTACTTTTATAGAGCATACACTGAGCTAATCCTTAGTGTCCCATGAATCCTTCAAGCCTCTTCTCTCTTTTTCATTGCTGTTTTTGGTTTCTCTGATTGTTTAATTTCCAATGACCTGTCTCGTAGCTCACTGATCTTTTTTTTCTGCTTGATGCAATCTGCTATTAGAACTCTAGTGAATTTTTCAGTTCAGCCCCAAGCTTTATATTTACTCTTTTAAAATATTTGCTATTTAATTTAGAATTTTTTACTTGTGTATTGTCCTCCTGATCTTGTGAGCATTTTTGCCATGAGTTGTTTTGAATCCTCTGTCAGACATATTTCTCCAGTCCATTAGAATAGTTTGTTTTGATTTTCTCTTTGGAATAATGTGTTTCATTTTTCTTGAGTTTTTGGGTGGTATCTGCACAGGAGAGAAAACAGTGACTTTTCTCAGTTTTCACAGCCTGGCTTGTGGAGGAGATCCCTTCATTCAGTCCAGGCAGAGACTTGGGAGCACTGCAAGTCCAGCGGGTTCCTTTGTTCTTAGCAGCCCTAGGTAGTGAGGGTTCACCACTGTGCTACAGACCGAAGTCAGTCTCTCAGGCAGCCTTGGAAAGTTTGTACAGTGTGACCCTGTTTTGCCCAGTCACATGCTGATGTGGTTGGCGAGTGCATGTGGGAGCTGCTGCAAGTTTCAGCCATGGCCTATCTTCATTGGTCTGCAGATGGCCAGAGTATGCAGGGTCCCTCCAGTGCACCAAGACAGCAGAGACAGAAACATGTCCTGTGGCAGTGCCACTCCAACTCTGGGCCTGAATAGCCATCCTCTGTTTGTTCTGGGCTGAGACAAGGGGATGGGCTATGGAATCACCAGCCATAACTACTATCTATGGTCTTGTCACCCCAGTGGACACAGTGCCAGGTTCTGCCAGTGTCTCTAAAATACAAGGCAAAACCCCAGAAATATTAGGGTGTTAGACGTGCCGTCTGGCTTTTCCTTTCAAGGGAGAAGCTTTGAACTGCACTATTGGTGGAGATTCTGTGAGAAAAACCTCCTCTGTTTTTCTACTGGCTTCGAATGTGGTGCTTTTATGTTCATCCTGAGTACAACCTCCCCCCCACACACACACCGAGTTCCTGGAATTCTCATGAAGGGAACTTGCCTGATTTTATTGATGACTCATTGTATTCATGGGAGGAAAGAGAGCTGAAGGCTTTTTATTCTGCCACTTGCTGATGTTACTCCTTTTTTCTAATATTTTTGTGGATGTCATTTATATATATATATATATATATATATATATATATATATATATATATATATATATATATATATATATATATATTTCTCCTCACACCATTTAACAAAAAGGAAGCTAAGTAAGTTCCTGGACAAAATACTCCCCAGCCTTTCACTCAGCTCTGCTTATCTCAGGCATCTTCCTACTTCAAGTATCCTTTAAAAACTGCGCATATCCAAGAAGGATGTCCTGTCATCACCCCCAGAGGAACTCAATGAAACTTTGCTCTTTCATGGTCCTAGCTGCAGACACAGCCATGCGTTGCATAAAAGCCCACTTCTAAGAGTGTGAAGGTATAGAAGATGATCTTTAACTCTATTCTTTAAAATTATAACGCTCATTTGGCATTATTTGAATAATCTGGGATGTTTACATAAACCTCTAGCTCTACTCCGGAGGATCAACAAGGAATTAAAGTTATTTTCCCTTTCAGTAAAATCCATTTCTTTCTCTGGATTTTGCCCAAGGAATTTCCATCAGTTGTCATTTCTTTTCCAGGCATGATGTGGGAACAATCTCTAAATCAGTACTTTTTGGTGTGTTTTCTGCTTTCTTCTTGCAGCTCCTGTAAAGAGCCAAATATATTAATCCTGAACTCTTACTGCTATTTTGTTTCTGTTTGTTTCCATTCCTGTGGGTTCTTAGGTTGGGATTTCTAGAGTTGATGGTTATTTGGACGCCACTATTAGAAGAGCTAAAAGCAACAGAGTAGTGATTTGGTGGGAGTTAGAGTTCTCAAAAACAACACAATAATAATAAACTACTTGGGTTCTTCTATATAGAATGTTTTCTTGCAAACAGGCTTGAAAATATAATAATATATTATACTATTTGAGAAATATTATCTGGAGATGCAGAAAAAGCAAGCTTCAACATGGTCTTTTTTTGGGTAAACTTGAAAAATCAAATGAGAAATTAGAAATTTGGAGCAAAAATATTTATGTCTTTTTTACTCTGTTATAGATTATTTTAAAAACCACAAAAGTGGAAAACAGCAGTAGGAAAAGAAACAAAGAAATAAGCACATCTAGCAAGATGATTCTTTAAATGTTAAAAAATCAATTTATTTGATTTTTAAAATGCTAAGAAGGTCTTCCAAATTTTTGTGGCATAAGGAGAGGTATACTTAAATTCCCTTTGAGCATTCCTATTGGTAGCCTTTGTATAGCAATGCATGATGGTGTTACACATGAATGAGATAAGTCTTTCAGTATGGAAGCTACATGGGCTTACATTTATACAGAGGCTCCATTAAATTTTTCCCTTCCTTTGTTTTTACTCTTTTCCTTCTTTCTTCCTTTCCTCCCTTTCATTTGTTTCATTTTATTAAATTTTATGCACTGAGGTATATATAACATCATCAGAGAAAAAACAGTAGCCATTTACATATAAATAATAACATCCATTGTATCTCAAACTTTTGTTGCATGGTGAGTACTGCTCTATGAGTCTTACGTATATATTCAAATCATCCTATAAGATGTCTTTATTGTAGCCTTCTTCAGATGAAGAAATTGAGATGCAGGGAGACTAAGTGTTTAACATCATACAGTAAGCAGAGTGGCCTTGAATTTGGAGAGATCATCTTTAAAGGATACAGAGACGATATTTTGAGTAGAGTTAACATTTGATCACCATATGAAGCCACTTAGAATCATGTGGGGAGATTAAAATGCAGAACATGCAAGGCAAATCCTGCAAAAGAAAATTGCTCGACAGTCAGTTCTTATTGGACCCTGGGCTTGTGAAGGGGGGTTCAGTGTGGAGCAGTAGCAGATTGTCTTTGTGTGAACCAGGTGAGTCCAAGGGCTTTCAAAGATGAGTTCGTTCGGAACCTGTGAAACATGGAAGTATTTCGGATGGTCTTTATGCACCTTTTCTGTATCTGAATCACTCTCTGGTTTTGCTTTAAATAGCACAGTCTCTAAGCATCCCTTCTGTAGACAGTCCCTTTCCAGCGTTCCTAGGACAGTCAGGGATCCCCTAGTGTTCATCAGTGCAGACCGTGCAGCAGGCCCTCTTCCAAGAGCCAGGAGCAATCAGTGAGCACAGGGAAGACAAGGTATTGGGACTCAGGACTTGACTTGGACGATGGGGCCTCCAGCTTTTAACCTGAGTCATTTTAACAGCATCATGCTGTTGTTCATGTGCAGCCTGGGTCATTAAGAGTCCTGGGCCAAAGCAGGGCCATCAGTTAGATGTATTGCCAGGGAGAGCACTTCTAGCCCTGGAGAGACAAGAAGCCATGGGTGAGGAGACTGAGATAATTCAGGGTATATTTTGAGTACAGGGAATAGACTTTGCTTACAAATTGGGTGTAGATCAAAAGAGAAACAAGTCCAGATGATGCCAAGATATTTGGCCTAAGTTACTGAGAAAAGAAAACACCATATTGAAGAGATGAGATTAAAAATTCCATTTCTGGGCCGGAGGGTTAGCTCAGTGGTTCCGGTGCCTGTCTCGCAAGCACAAGGTCCTGAGTTCAATCGCCGGTGACCACATACAATGTTGGGGGTGGAGACTCATGACCACCAGCAATCAATACCACATAGCACAGTGCTGGGCGTGGTGGCTCACACCTGTAATCCCAGCACTCAGGAGGCAAAGGCAGGCGGATTGCTGAGTTCGAGGCTTGCCTGGGCTACATAGTGAGCTCAGAGCCAGCCTGAACTGCAAAGCGAGACCCTGTCTCAAAAAAAAAAAAAAAAAAAAAAAAACAACCCTAAAAAAAATTCCATTTCTGAGCTGTTAACTTGCAACACAAGTGTAGACATTCAAGTGGAGATATTAGTTTCTTACTGCAGAAAGATATTTGGGATGGAAAATAAACTTGGAAATTGTTGCCATGAAGGTGTTTTTAAAGAAAGCAGGTTTGGATTTCTTCAGAGGTGAGGAAAAACCAGCAAAGAAGAATAAGCGAAGGGGCATCAGATACATTAGAATCTTGTTTCTAAGAAGCAGAAAGAAACACAGGACTCTTCCTGTCCAAGGATCTTCTTTCACACACACAAACACTCTCACATTTCAGCATGCCTATTCTTCAGTGGTCCATTACAGTAAGAAACACTTGGACTAACCAGAGTATTAAGAGAAGGGGTTGATTTTGGCCCTTGGTTTTGCTCTGTAGTTGGGTAGCCCCAGGGCAGGCGGACATCATGGTGGGACTTGTGGAGAGGGAAGCTTACCACCTCATGATGATTGCTGGGAAGCAAGACAGGAGAGACTGGCATCCCATGGTCCCCGGTGACAGCACATTCCTTGTGACTTTTAATCGCCTGCAGAGCTCTGCTCTGGACAGGACCACAAGCTGAGGACTGAGTCTTTGACATATGGGTCTTTGGGAACATTATCCAAACCACACCAGCATGGGGTTCTTTGTTTCCTTTAAAGGATAACAGAAAAAGGCAGCTCTGAGTGAAGCCCACATCTGTGGTTGGCACGGTCCTCCTGATTGAGAGACAAGCTCATCAGTGAGGACAGGGTAACAAGGACATCGTGAGGTTCAACTTCCCTTTCTGTTTTTTTTTGTAGTAAATGTCATTTGATATAAAGTAAGAAGGTATCCTCAATTAGAATACATTTTCAAATTTTACATTTCATCAATGGCACCATGAATTTCCATGTGCTTGGCTTAAGGGGAGAGTTGACAGGGTAAGAAGAAGTTAACTTAAAAAATATACACTTTCTTCCTTGCCTTTTGACTTACGGAGATGTAAAATGAGGGAATTCATGTGGGGAAGAAGCCTGCAAGCCAAAGAGTCCAGTGTTAAACTCTTCATCTCTGTGCCTCAGGTGAGAAAAAATTTAGTTTTTGCTGTGACCACTTCTCTCTTCCATCCAGTTGTGTTTCCCTTTTAATCAGGTATGGGGAGGCAGTCTGGGTGTGTAATTTGTTTCCCCTCCCTTTGTTCCTTTTTCACCTTGGGGACTTCTGTTTCAAAGTGTAGCCTCTGCTTTTAGGTCTGTTGCAGTTTCACTGTCTGTCTAGTGAAGGGACTAGAGATACTGTCAGGTTACAGCCATTTCAATGACTATGACAAATGCACTAGTTGTAGATTGTAGTGCTTATTGTTGTCAGAGTTAACTTCAGAATAAAAAACACTGAGTTGGTGCTATTTACTGAATCATTAAATAAACTTATAATGAACACTGTTGGAGTAATGAGTGATGGATTATGAAACAGAGACCTACTGTATCCATTCTGAAGGGTTTAGTTCCAAAGACAGGACAGAACCTCTTCTGAGATACTAGAATCCTACAAAGAAAGACAAAAAAAAAAATCATGTTATATTTAATGAAAGCATCCGGCAAATTGAGGAAGTTTTCATTCTAGACTAGGTCATTAAGTTATCTACTAAATTACTGCCCTCTAGTATACCCCAAGGAGGCCTGTTACATCTGAACTGACTGTCCAGGGGTCTGGGAGGATGATTGCTTCTTCTCATCATCTAAGTCATATCCTTGCTTGCTTCCTGTGAGGGTTACTTATGTACTTGACTTTTAGAATCTTTGTCATTTAGTGCTCCATGCTGAGACTTAGATCTGCCCCCTATCTGGCCTGTTCACCATTGGGATTGTGTGTGCCTGTTCAATGAGATCTCATTTTCCAGTGTAGTTTTGTGGCACCATCTCTCTCCTAAGGGATGAGCTGTTTGGAAATGTGGGAAGGAAAAAGATCAAGAATTTTCTTGTTTGCTATGTGTTTCAAAACATATCACTTTTTTCCGAAGAGAAACTCAGGCACATACAGGTACACAGAGGGGAGGACCAATCATTCTTTTGTGATAGGGTTAACTTCCTTTCTTCCTGATACACATTCTTGGAATGGAAGAGTAAATCTTGCCCTCCACCATCAAGTCGCAGGATGGGCAGAACAAGTTCGGCTTCATGGCTGTTCAGTTTTTAGAAGCTGTGTCCTTGTTGGGTATTAGATGAGAAGCAATGGAAATTTCAGGTGTGGTCCAAATGGGAGAACACAAATAAGCTTCTGATGCCCAAGAAAGAGGGAGCGGGGACCTCATTTGTGTTACTGCTTTGTTCTGTTTACATGGCAGTGTGTATGATTTATTTTTCTTTTAGTGCTAAAATTTCCATAGAGAGATCACTGGACGTTTTCTGCCTGGTGGCATGGAAAGGTTTTAAATCCAAAGATTGCTGGGCACTCTCACAAGCTTGCTTCTTTGGCAGCAGCAT
Source organism: Thryonomys swinderianus (assembly GCA_004025085.1). Classification (NCBI taxonomy): domain Eukaryota; kingdom Metazoa; phylum Chordata; class Mammalia; order Rodentia; family Thryonomyidae; genus Thryonomys; species Thryonomys swinderianus. Next base: position 15,745 of record PVIC010011265.1, read on the forward strand.
GAGCGTTGTGAGTGATCAGAACAGTCCTGGCAGCCGTCTTGCTGGCATGGATTCATGCTGGGTAAATGGACTGAGACTGATCCAATTGCTATACCCGGCAGCTGCTGGTTAGTTTGCCATTTGGAATTAAACTTGGGGTGGTGTTTGTGATATGTTTAGGTGCATTTAAAGAGGTATAGCAACTCGGGAAATTAGCACTACTGAGGATGCAAAGCCAGATGCATTGTAACCATACACAAGTCACTTTGGCCAGCAGGAAAGGCTTCTCAGAGCCAGTTGGAACTCCCTTGGGCTCTTCTTGCCTCTTGAATTTGTCTTGTTGCCTTCAGTGCCCTTTTCCGGTTGGTGTCAGCCTTGTCCACAAGCCACAGGTTGCCCTGATTTTCTTCAGGACCCTGCTTCTTCCTACTGATGCCAGTCTGCGCTGGCCGTGCTGGGGAATGGACAGCATGCTTTCCAGGATACAGTGTTCTCCAGCACCATTTCATTCCACCTGCAAGAGCCACCTTCAGTTTTCTCTGCCTGGCTTTCTCTCAGCCTACTGACATTTGAGGTGTTCCAGTCCTCCATTTCCCTGCTTTCCATCTTCCCCCTTCCTACCCATTCTGTCTGGTTTAATTTTTAATTTTTTAAATTTTTACTTTTTTTTTGAGACAGGATTTTGCTTTGTAGTTCAGGCTGGCCCTAAACTCACTATGTAGCACAGGCTGGCTTTGAACTCATGGCAATTCTCCTGCCTCTGCCTCCTGAGTGCTGGGATTACAGGCATGAGTCACTATGCCCAGCATTGTGGTATGTGGTACCTGAAATCCACCTTGTGCTTGCCAGGCAGACTCTGGAACCGCTAAGATAAATTCCCACCCTCCATGGGTAATTTATGTGCACATCTCCACAGATCTTTAAAGTTGGGGTTATTGTCTCCATTTTACGGATAAGCAAACTTGGGCTTTAGTTATCTTGACTGAGGTGAATTACCTTGATTGAAACAACTAGTGAAAGGCAGAACCAAAAATTAAACATTAATTCCCTTCCTCTGAATCCAGGGTTCTTTCTATTAGCTCCAGAATATGACATCTGTTGCATGGTGACTGTGGTGGTCCTTATGGGTTGATTGCTTGGCATTGTTTCTGATTTATCCTACTGCACCAGTTAAGATTGATAGGTAAAGTTTTCTTTGTGTTTTTGATGCATTTCTGTGCCTTTTAGTGGTCTCTGGGAATAGAAAACCCTCCACAGTGGAAGTTGAGTTATCAAGTTATTTGTCAAAGAATCCAAGTCATTGCCTCTGACACATGGGTGGAATTATTTTTGTCAGAAACATCAGTCTCCCTAATGAATCCCATTGATGTCTATCATGAACCAGCTTTCACCAGGGTGGTTAGCAAGTCACCATCAAAACCCAGTGGGCCAGTTTCTCCATGACATTCTGCCATCTACTGTGCTTATGAGTTCTACCTTAATAGTCAGTTGACTGTGGATTGGAACTATCCCACCAGAATTCCTCTTATGCCAACATACACAGACCAGTCTGGCTATCATTTCTTGACAACGCAGTGTAATGACTACTTACACAACATTTTTATTGCCCTAGGTCACATGTTATCTAGAGATAGAGGGCATAAGCGGACAGTCATAGGTTCTGGGCAGGTTACCCTGTGTCACATGAAAGGCTCAAGCATCCTCAGACTCTGCATCTGGAAGAGTCCTGGGACCAAATCCCCTGGATCCTGAAGGCTGATTACACTGGTCCTGATGTCACCGATGTGCATTGTAGGGGTCATCGAGTGTCCCCAGGGATTCTCCTCTCTGTTGTCCTGTGCAATTACATGCACCTGTTTCATAGAATTAGGGCATTTAGAGACCATGGCATCACAGGAGGGTGATTTCCCATTACTTTGATGTAGTGTACTGCACCAAACCCAGTGTGGATGCGCCCTGATGTGAATGCTCTATGGTTTTTCTGAGTGCTGTTTGGTGGTCCCACAGCCTGCTGCTTGTGCTCTGCGTGTGGGTAGTTTAACCTAGGCTGCAGCTGGCTTAGTTGCTGTCTCTGATGTGGGCAGATGTCAGTTGTCAATCAACAAGCCAGACTGCTGTGGCCATTTCTGTACTGTCAGCAGTCATTATTATTGACCCTCTTCTGTGTGAGGAGTGAGGCAATGGTTACATATTACTGTCCTTAGGTAGAACATGGGACATCCAGGGCTCTAAAAGTCAGGCAGGGGAGCGAGTCAGTTTGGAGCAGGAGATCCTCTGTGGGCCAGAAGACAGGAGATGAGTGTGACTTCTGGACACCTGGGCTGAGCTCAGGTGACACATGCTGGCTCAGCTAGTGGTTCTAACAGTACAAGAACAAAATGTCTGGCAGTGTGAGGTGTCAGCCCTGGGCCAGGCTTTGGGAGGCACATAACCTTGGGAGGTGTCCTCCTCTCTGTATACTGCTTTTCTGTCTACAAGCAGGAGTCCCCAGTGATGGTGTTCAGCTCATGAGGCAGGGCAATCAGTAGCAGGTCGGAGTTCGAGCAGTGGCCAGTGCACGGGGACTCAGACCCCGCTCTGCATGCACTGCTGGGCAGAAATCAGCAGCAGCAGCAGCAGTAGCAACACCAGCAGCCAGCAGCCTCCTTCCTCTAGTGCGGTTCTGACCACAGTCATAGAAAGAAAACCCTCCCACCTGTAATGCCCAAGACTTGCCCATTAGTGACACCCACATTTCTGAGTGGTGGGTTGCACACAGATCTTAACTAGATAGAAAACATTCCCACCTACATCCTCGGTACCCAGTCTTGAGAGCTGCTCTATGAAAGTCTGACTCTCACCCCAGAGTGAGGAGAGGGAGAGAGGCGACACTAAAGCGTGGTCTGCAGAACACGAGAACCGGTCTTGGCTCTGAGTGATTGTACAGCGAGTTGATGGATCCAACTGTCTTTTGTCTTCCAGCCCCTACCACGCAGCCGAAGCGGAAGGGCCACTTCTCCCGCTGCCCCAGGCAGTACAAGCACTACTGCATCAAGGGCAGATGTCGCCTCGTGGTGGCCGAGCAGACACCCTCCTGTGTGTAAGTGGTGTCCTCCTGGGCTGGGCCTCGGAAAGCCTGAGCTCACAGTGCCATCTGTCCACAGGGCTCCGCCTGGCCCTGCCCTCGGCCCCTCATCCAGGGCCGGCTGTGAGCTGCTTACCGAGGGGCTGACGCACACTTTCCTGAAACACGAGCGTGGGAGCTGCATCCATGTCCAGGCTGGGCTATCCTCACTGCCTTGGCAAGTGAAGCCAGTTCTGTCCGGGGTTAGGATGCTTTTCGGCTCCAGTAATCTCCCTGGTGGTTCCCATGGAAACACATTCTCCTGGCAGCGTTAGGTGGCTGGTTGTTAATATAAATATGGAGGAGCTGCTGCCAAAGTAAAAGCTACTCCTGCAGGTGTCAGCCAAGCGAGAAGAAGGCAGATCGGTTTGTAAGCAGAGTCTAGTGTAGCGGGAGCGGGGGAAGGTTCTCTCTCTGGCTCTTTGCAGAGTAAGCGTCCAAGTTTCATTTGACTCAAGCAAACACACCTTTAGCATCTATTTAGTGCTCGTTTTCTGGTAAAGAGATGATGCCCTCTACACTACTGATGGGACCCTCCCTCAGAGGAGCAAGATGGCTCCTCAAGGGGTTCTTCGCAGGTGAAAGTCACAGAATAGTGATGTTCTTCTGCAGTTTCTCATATATATATATTTCCCTTAAAGATTTCAGTGATTCCAAATCCAATTTTGTGGAAACTCTAGGGATCATGGGCTTCTTTAAACTTTGCATAAAGTTCAATTTGTAAAAGAAATATACACAGATAATTCTTAGAAGAGGATAAGAATTGCTACAATAAAATAGGTAGAAAAGTGTGTGTGTGTGTGTGTGTGTTCAGAAAGGGAGAGGTGATTTTTTAAAAATTGCATTTAATTTCTGTGTGTTTCAAATGTGCCCTTTTACCCAGAGCCTCCCTGTAACTGGTCTGCAGACTCACTCATTTATGTTAACATCACAACCTTTAGAAAGAAAATGGTGTGTGAAATGGCAGACATGGAGTGTGGCCTGACACTTGTCCTGTGTACCGCAAAGCTAAAGCTCAATGTTCCTCTGACACCCTCCACTTCTTCACTGGTTTATTGCATAAGCTGCCCTCCTAGCTGGGAGCTTTTCCACTGTCGGTTTAAGGTGGTCCCAACACCACCTCCCCTGGGACCCGCACTGAGATCCACTCCCATGTGCAGACAGCGCCCAGCCACTGGAGCCAGGCTGTTGGCTTCTTTGAATATCTGCTCTGACTGGGTTCCTAGGGCTTGTGTTTATTCACGTTTGTGTTGCAGGGATAGCAGGACGATATAGAACCAAGGCTGGCTGCGGGACTCAGGGGTCCAGGATAGACCTGAAGCTAGGCTTCACTTCACACACTGTACACAGTGCTAGCCGTGGAAAGCTGCTTTTCCTGCATCTGCTTCATAGTCCATACAAGGAGATAATAATAGGGAACTTTCCTCTCGAGCCTTGAAGGTTAAGGCAGATAACAAATGCAACACAGCCTGTATCTAATGGTCCAAAAGAGACTGAGCATTCCAGGACCACATCCTTGGGATATGTGGCAGGTACTCGCTCCACCCAGGCCTGGCCTTTCAGGTGGGTCGTGTTGCATGAAACTTGGGTCAGACTCTTGGTTGTTGGTCAGAGCACCATCTTGGGAAAACGGAAATGGCCCTTTTACTTGGGACCCCAGGAGTTTCTGGACTCCTTTTTTTACACACAAGCACATGAAAAGTGTTTCAAATAATTCCTGTCCTCCATTAGTCTTATCAGTATGCCCTTGCAAAATGTGCAGTTTGTTTGTTTCTAGATAGGTCATTTTCGATGAACTACACAGAACAGTTCATTGCCAGACAGCAGGTGCTGGATCTGACCATTTACTCCACTCCGCAGCACCCCAGTTTCTTCACCTACTCTCTGAGGCCCACAAGGGCACCTCTCTTGAAGGTTATTGTCACAGTCCAGTTGATATCTACACATTTCTAATGATTGTTTCAGGACAGTGATAGGAAAACCTAATTTTTCAATCTCTCAAGAATCATGGAACCCTTCAGTTATTTTCACTTTCTCTTGACCGGACCATTATTCAATAAGTATCTCTTCACCATTGCTCCTCTGCCTTCTCTTCCTGATGGAAATGCCCTCTTTGAACATGGCCAGCACTGATGGCCTCATGGTTTGCTGAAGAATGAATGTCCCAAGAGCCACCATAACTATGTGAGCATCTGTCTCTCTGGCAGGGCTTTCCAATTACAGCCTATAGGAACTGTGGCTCACTGAGAAATTCAACTGAAGCATGGTTTAGCAGCTGACCATGGCACATGGTTGGGAAAATACTCTGAAAGCACAGCCAGGAATTGTGCTTTTCTGGGGCAAAGCTATTGTTAAAAAAACATTTTTTTTTTGAGACAGGGTCTCACTTTGCAGTTCAGGCTGGCCCTGAGCTCACTATGTAGCCCAGGCAAGCCTCAAACTCAGCAATCCTCCTGTCTCTGCCTGCTGAGTGCTGGGATTACAGGTGTGAGCCACCATGCCCGGCTTGTTTATAAATTTAGTGCATTTGTTAAAGAACTGTTTATGCTAATTGGAGACTGTATGTGTGGGTAAGAAATACATTCTTAAAACAACTCTTGAAAACATCTTATTACATCCAATTAAAAAATGATCCTGCTGGGCTGGAAATTTAGTTCAGTGGTTCTGGTGCCTGCCTAGCAAGCACAAGGGCCCTGATTCAATCTGGTAACCACATACAACAATACTGAGTGTAGTGGCTCATGCCCACCAGCAATCAGTACCACTTACCACAAATGCTAGGCGTGGTGGCTCAAACCTATAATCCCAACACTTGGGAGGCAGAGTTGGGAGGATTGCTGAGTTCGAGGCTTGCCTGGGCTACATAGTGAGCTCAGATCTGGCCTGTACTACAAAGCGAGACCCTGTCTCAAAAAAAAAATCCTCCTACATTTCAATTCTGTGAACAGCAGCCTTTCTATATTTCCAGATGTTTGTAAGCTTCCTCCCTGTATTCTGACCTTAGAGTGAAGATATCTGACTATCATGCTGCGGGCAGTTCTCTTTGTGTGTCTGGGGCTCCTTTTGCAGCCAATAGCCCTGGATATCTTCTTCCTTTGTTTCATTGCAGTTCACCTTTCAAGCGATGATTATTATTGATGTTTTTGCTTCGCTGGTTTTTGAAGCAGTGTTGTGCTAGCATGCTGCCATAAAGAATTTCTTTACTAGAGAAATATGGGCTTTGTGGAAATTAACTGTTATGGTTTTCCTCAAGTATTAGGTGTAGAACAGGCTGAAATCCTTTCTAGGAGGAAAAATGAGGCCTTACAGAAATCTTTGCAAGGTGCAGGATGCAACCTTTCTGACACTGAGATATTTATATATATATATATATATATATATATATATATATATATATATGTGTGTGTGTGTGTGTGTGTGTGTGTGTGTGTGTATGTATATATATATTTATATAGCTCATTTGTACGCATCTGTGGAGAAAAGGGAAAATATCAATGCAGGTGTTACAACAGGCAGATTGGTTCAAAGGTCCTCAGACAAATCTTTAGGTATCTTTTAAGCTTCTAGTGCAGTTCTGATGCCTTGATGGGTCGTCCTCAGAATATCGAGCCTCAGCTCTGCTAGCGCTGGTTAGATGGGCTCCAGACTGACAACCAGAACGTAGGTCCAGGGCAGTGGCTGCTGGTCCAAGATTCTGGGGAAGTGGTGACTCCACATACAGAGCAGGTTGATTCAGGTAGCTCTCCTTAAAAGGGAGCATGGGATGAGTACAAGTAGGCCAGCAGGGGGCAGTGGAGGGAGTTGCGAACAGATCTAGAACCGCAGGTAGAGGACTATGACAGGACTGTGGCGTCCTGGGGGATGTGCTGGTGAGAGGCAAAAGTGTGAGCCGTGAAAACATTACCTAATCCAGGGCCTCTCAAGCAGCGAGAGTGTGAAAGTGGAGCAGGAGAGGGTGGCAGAGGGAGGGATTCTGGAGGAATGAAATTTAAGGTTTTTTTTTTTTTTTCCCTCACTGGTTGTGAGCTCTTGTATACATTATTGCATTTAATTATACGAAACAATCTAATCTTTATTTGTTTATTTTTTGGTCTTACAAAGGACTGAGCTTACAGCCCCACACGAGCCAGACAAGAGCTCCACCACTGAGCCGCATCCCAGCCTCGTGTCATTTTAGAGTTACTTACAAGAGCGAGTTGGCACATTGACCACCCGTTACTGGCTTGCAACGAAGTGGGAAATCCTGGGGATTTCTGAATTCCTTCTCAGAGAGGTCTCTAAGCACTGGGAATGTGTGGAGGGAATTTGTTCGTCCCTCTCTTTTCAAACACGGGCATTACAGCTTCAACACATATTTTAGCAAACTGTCACTGTCCAGCTTTATTTATGTCAGACACATTAATAATGTCCAAGTGACAGCAGAGCTTCAGCAAAGCGAGAAAAGCAAAGTTGCTCTCGAGTGGGCCGCGCTTTGCCGAGTAAAGGACCTGGGTTCCTCATCCATGTCGAGAAATTCCTCACAGTGAGGTGGGGTTTGTAGAAGCCTCGCGTTTTTACCTGCTGCCTTTGCTTCCTTTTGTTTCACAGCTGCGATGAAGGCTACACTGGGGCCCGATGTGAGAGAGTGGACCTCTTCTATCTGCGAGGAGACAGAGGGCAGATCTTGGTGATCTGTTTAATAGCAGTGATGGTCATTTTTATCATTCTGGTCATCGGTGTTTGCACATGTTGTCAGTAAGTAATTTTAAACTTAGTTAAATTCAAGACATAGTGTGTTGCTTATTGCTTTCTTTCCTATCTTTTCCCCTCTTGCTTTGATTTGAATAAATCCATATTTTTGAGGTTTGCTATCACTGTGGAGACATTTATAATAAAACACATAAAACCAATTTTTATCATCTTAAATTATGATTTAAAATAAAACCTGTAGAAATCTTTCAGTTACAGCTAGTCATTTTGTCCTAAAGTCAGCTCTGTTTTGGTTTGTTACAAGGCTAACTAAGACTTTCATTTCCTAAAATGTGCTGTGACACAATAACATGGAAACGTGGACATGAGCAGAGAAACATTTTTCTAGATTGGCTATATTAAGTAATTAATTTTATGTGTGAAAGGTGGTTCCATCTCCCACCTCCCTTAGGTTTGGTTGCATAATACAACCTTGGGGATCAGAAACACTTTGTTTTTTCTTTGAGGTAGAGTGGAGTGTTATACTTCTCAATGAGGCCAATTGCTTTGACATCTACCATTTTTAATCACAGTAGAACCACCCTGCCATATGTGGAAAAGGCACTTGACTAAAGTTCGCCTTTCTGCCAATGCAAGCTCACCCAGGCTGCATCGTTTGTTTCTTCTCAGGACTGCTGCCCTTACCACTTATGTTAATGTAGTCCTTCAAATAGAAGCCAGAGCAGTCAGGCAAGGGGAAGAAGTAAAAGGCATAAATGTAGGAAGGCGAGAAGTTAAACCAGTCTTCTTGGAAGACAGTGTAGATCTTCCTTTACAGAGGAGATCCCAAAAACTACTCAAAGACTACAGTTGAAAAATTCAGCAACGCTGGGCATGGTGGCTCATGCCTGTAATCCCAGCACATGGGAGGCAGAGACAGGAGGATTGCTCTGAGTTCGAGGTTAGCCTGGGTTACATAGTGAGTTTAGGGTCAGTTTGAACTGCAAAGTGAGACCCTGTCTCAAAAAAATTCATCAAATTTGAAAAGGAAAAGAAAACACATGTATATAAGGGTTGAGGGTTGTAAGGTGGATAAGGATATGGGTAAAAATGAGAATTAACTCATGTCATATACTGGTACATATTCCCCAGTGTTGAGTGTGATGGTGAACTGTATATAAAATGTACCAACCAATAAAGAATTCAATTTAAAAAAGAATAACAAAAATTCATCAAAGTATCAGAATACAAAATCAATACATAAAACTTAATAGGGTTCCTGTACACTAAGAACAATTATACCAAGAAAGAAATCAGGAAAATAATCTTATTCATAATAGCTTAACAAATAAATACTAAGAAATTAACCTAAGCATGGCTGTTGAAAACCTCTATGAGAAAAACTTTAGTACAGTACTCTGAAAAAAAAAAAGAAACTGATAAAAGCATTGCATCAGAAATATAGTGTCCCCTATTTCTGGAAAGGCAGAACCAATATTATCGGAATGGCCATACTGCCAAAAATGATAGGTATAACTTTAATGCTGTGCCAATTAAAATACTAACCGTACTTCTCACACAATGAGAAAAATGGTCTTAAGATTTAAGTAGAACCAGAAGAGACTTAGAATAGCTGATTCCTGAGCAACAAGAGCCAAAAAGGAAGCATCCACTGTGCTGGACTCAAGGTTGTACTGCAATGCATCAGTGATACAAATAACATGGTCTCACCATGAAAAAAGACATGTGGATCAGTGGACCAAAACAAACGACTAAGAAACAACACTAGGCACATTCAGCTGTCTGATTTTTGACAATGGGGTCCAAAACACATGGGAGAAAGAAAGCCTGCTTAATCTAGCTTCCTGAATAGTGCATCTGTTTCTGCACTGTGGCCCCTACCAAAAGAGGGTGCCTGGAAATTCCTTTCTGCACAGTATCTTTAGGATGAAAACATGAGCATAGACATGTCATTGATTGTTGTATCAGCTCTACCATTGTGCCTCTTTGAGACTTTGCACATATCGCTCAACATCTGGGAACTTTAACTACATTTTGTGTAAAACCAAAGCATTAAACCAACTAATCTATGGGATTTCTTCTAGGTATAAAATTGAAAAATATCTTTGAGTTAATGTACTTTATGATGGCAGAAAATACTTATAATTCCACGTTGGAGATGGAGGATGATTGGACTAGACTAAGAAATGGGCTATTTGGTATCATCAACTTTGAATGGCAATTCTGGAAAGCTGGAAAATAGTGCAGAATACAAGATTTAACCACTTTCTATGGATCAAAGTATCTAGAAGCTTAATTAATATATTCAGAGACTGACGTTCACTTTTTTAAATGCTTGTTAACAATTTCTACCCTTTTTTTCTTTGCACTCTGATAATGCTTCTTTTTCTACTTTGCAAAATGACATCTCCTAGAAACCTGTGCTCTAACTAATGTCCATAAACCATTAACTTCATAGTCTTCCTGTTAGTTAATGCTTCTCTACCCACACTGTTGCCTGCTGTAGGTACCATCTGAGCCTCGAAAAAGAGCTATACTGAAGGAGAGCCCAAAATACTTAAGCAAAAAGGAACTTATGCACTTTTAATAGTCTTAGAATAAAGTTACAGGCTTTCTTATTGAATAATTTTATATTTGCTTGAGTTAACAGGCCCAGATTAATTTTCTAACATGTTTTCTAAGTCCTCTTCGGAAACATAATAAAAAAAGGAAGAAAGAAGAAGAAAGGGAAACTTTGGGTAAAGATGTGACTCCTACAAATGAAGACACTGAAGAGACTAATATTGCTTAACAGTAAGTGTGATGGACTTGTTAGATGGGAAACTGTACAAGTTACTGGTGTACCAGACATCCCTGCCCAGTACTAATAGGCTAAAAGTGGCAACTGCTTCCTGCTTTCCCTAATTCAGCTCTATTGTTTTATATCAGGTGTCAGATTGAAGCCCTGTGTGACTCAAATGGGTGTGTCAGCTGGCAGAGTTGGACTAGTATCACTCCTTTGCTAATGGCTGTCACTGAGGCCTAAGCCCTGGTCTGTACAGTGCAGGGCCCTGCTAAGTTACACGCAGCTGAGATCAGACAGACCCCAATTAAAATCCTTTCCCCTAAATTTTCACTTCTTAATGACTTTGTGGGTTGCTTGCTAATTGTACCTGGTCCTAGTATTTATTGGTTTGTTCTTCCAAGCAAGATAAGCAGTGGCCACTCCCTAAAAGCCTGCCTGGTGCCATTTTGCCAGATGTTCAGTAATATTTCACTAGATGATGTCAAAAACATATTCAGCTTTCTATTTCTTCTCACAACTGTATTTAATAAATACTGGATGCACTTAAGGGTTTTTGTCTTTGTTGCCTAGAGAGCACTGATCAGGACCCAAGACTCAGCTTCAGTCTGTGTCTCATTCTCTCTCTTCTTCAACCTACCCTTGTTCTGTTGTGGCTCATAGGAAGCTGGGACCTACTCCAGGAGTCTCCAGCAATGTTCCCTTTCCCTGTCCCTTACAACTGCTAAGTAATGAGATGGTCTAATAACCATGGCTGGAATTTGGTTAAGTTTTAAAACATTTTAAAAATTAAAGTTTTTTTTTTGTTTACTTAGAACTGCCATTAAAATAAAGGACCTTTTCATATGTTTTTTTCTGCACATGATCTGTATATCACATTTCTTCTGTGTGCGTTTTACTTTTGCATGAAGGTTGTGGTTATTTTGTTTCTTTCATTCTATTTTGAGGGGCATTTTCACTTGCTCTCCCTGAGCATTTACTGCTGAGTGCTATTTCAGTGTCAGCTCAGTCATCAGGCTCCTAGCAGAGATTTCAGTGGCCCATGGCTGCTGAAGGGAGCTGTAGATAGGCGCTCAGCACCAATGGCAAGGACCACTTGGGTCGTTTTCACCTGGCTTTCTGAAGTGCTTTGGACAGGAACCTGATGGGTGGGAGAACAGGCGCCACTGGGTCCAGTGCAGGGACAGAGGAGGAAATAATGAAACATCCCTCGCTCTCTTTACCAGCCTTCAGACCTCTAGCAGATTTCCCCTATAGTAAACCTGCCTGGAAGCTAAAGGCACAGAACTGATGGTATGATCTTCAGTGGTCATGGTAACAGAACAAGACAGATAGGCTGCAGGACATGGAGTGCAGAGTAGCAGGACCAAGGAGGGAAGCTTACATGCTGGTCACATGCAGCCCAGCTCAGCCTATTCTGAGCTGGGGCAGTGTGCAAGCTCTGGTGAGTGGCAGCCCAGAGGTGGAGTGGATAGCAAGCTTGATCAGATCTGAAACCCACACTGAAGCAGGTGACTTTTCTCTTTCTGTTCACCGTTCAAAGCCTGGGCCTCACCCTTGACCAGTTCCCCTAGGAAATCTGGAGGTCAGTAGCAATTTGGCTTCCTGTGCTCAGCCAGCCTGATAGAGCAGTGGTTTCCACAGAGATGTCTGCGTACAGCCTCCTGTCCCTACAGCTAAGCGCTTTCTGCCCATGAAACTGTAAATGCCTATGGAGAAATTATAGTGTGCTCCTACCTTGTTACAAAGAAACACTAATGCTAGCTCCTCTGGATTTCTGTTGCTACTATTACTGGTACATAGTATATTTCTTTTAAGTGACCGGTCTTACTTTTCCACTCACAGGCCGGGAAGTCGCATCTGACCTGGTCCAAGCTACACACTGCCTTGCTCACTTGGAAACGGACAGAACATGTCTCAGGAAAACAGCTCACAGAAATGAACTTTAAATACTGTAGTACTTTTTATTTTAACTTCAGTTTGTGTTGTTTATTGTCTTTTAACAATAATAATAATAATAATAATAATAATAATAATAATAATAATAATTTAATTGTAGTCTAGCCATAGGAAAGAGCACCAGTTAGGTAGCAACTGAAAGAAAGGATGCTTCAGTAGATTTCCACTTAAGTTTTATCAGCAGCATTGCTAGTCAAGTAAAAAGAAAAGTGGGAAGGAGTTCAGACCTTAGGAAATTAATTGTAAAGCTACTGTTTTCACATGTCATGTGCTAAAGGTTTGAAATATCATTTCACTTAGTCCTCTCTGTGAGGAAAATACTATAATTTTCATTTCTCAGTCAGAGAGAGGTCCAAAGAAGATACATGATCTAGCCTAGCTTTGGGGAGTTAGGAGTTAGCAAAGCTAGAATTAAAATTAAGTCTAACCCCTTTTTGAAGTTGGTGCTCTTCTCTGCCCTCTTTGCTCATTTGGGTTGGCATCATCTGGGTCAACAGCATAAACCAGGATTTCCACTGCCTCTTGTCCTCCTGACTGTCAAGGCTGCTTTTCTGCAAAGACACAAGGTACAGAGTTCCAGCCAGGGTAGCTGGATTCGCTATGCTTTTTGTAGAGTTGATTTTTCTTACTTTTCTTTTCTTGTCTATGAACTCTGAGAGACACGAATGAATCCTCGCATTGCCCCAGCAAACAGAACTGATCCATAGAGTCATGAGTAGGTCTGGGAAAGCAAATGCTGGGTAGTCTTCAGCCCTGCTGCAGCATGAATGCTTAGCAGAATCTAAACAACTGCCCTGGAAGAGGATGTCCACGACCATGTTGGTGATGGTGCCTCAGGCCTCAGGTAGAGCCTGTTGTGTCCATACCCTTTTTTCTGGTTCTTCACAGCAGCACACAGCATTAGACTCAGGTGAGGTTGAGGGCAGCAAACTCATGACCATAGCACCCATTACTCGATCAGTTCTGCCAGATGTTCCTTCAGCCTCATGACCTTTTTAGCAAAGACAGCTAATCCTCAAAAGGTGAAATCTAGGTTTAGAGAATGTTTCAGAGGATATCCAACTCTCTCTATGGATTCAATAGGCCACTTTCAAAAACCAGTGAAAGATGTTCTCACATTGCTACACTCTGTGCCCATCAGCCAAACAGAACTTTCATCCGAATCTTTGTAAACTTCACTTTTCCATGTGGATTCCACAGCAGAGCATTTACACGAATGCTCATGCCTCATCCCTTTGTCTCATGTGCTGTGATTGGAGAAGCCTGCTCAGAGCACTCACAGATGACACAGAAAAGCTTGGCTACCAGTGAGAGGACAGATGCATAAATGAGGACGTTCAACATCAGTTTTTTTCCTTTTGACTTAATAGTCACTCGTGAAGCAATGTTTGGTGTCACCAACTGTTTAATGTAATTTTTGCTTTATTTCCAGTCTCTTTTTGTCTGTTTCTTCCTCAGTATTCTTTGATATCAAAGGGTTTGAGAAAAATGCCGCCTTAGAGCATTTAGAAACAGAAAAATATCCAGGGGTGTTTCTTTGCTGGCTTGAGGTTTGCTGACCAATAAAATCTCTCAGGCCACTTCAAGCTTGGGAAAACTGTTTTGATTCTAAAATTTTAATGAGGGCCGGAGATTTAGCTCAGTGGTTCTGGTGCCTGCCTAGCAAGTACAAGGTCCCTAGTTTGATCACCAGTAACCACACTCCACAATGCCATGCATGGTGACTCACACCTGTAATTCCAGCATTTGAGAGGCAGAGGCAGGAGGATTGCTGAGTTCGAGGCTAGCCTGGGCTACATAGTGAGCTCAGGGCCAGCCTGAACTATAAAGCAAGACCCTGTCTCAAAATAAATAAATAAGTAAAATTTTAATGATACCTTCTTAAATTCTGATATCAAGAAAGAATTTCAAGGACTTTCTTATCATTTGAAAATGTGTTTTATAACTGTTTTTGCATATACAAAATGACCGCTTATGTAAACCCAATATTATGTCATAAAATAAATATATTTTTTAAAAAAACCAAGTATGTTTTTACTTAAGCATTTTCTATTGTTACCATTGATTATTAACAAATCAGAATAATATTATTTTAAAAACACTTTATAGAAACCATTCCATGAATGCACTTAAAATGGTCCATTTTGACAGCATTTTCCTTAAACACAGAAGCCCTGGGAAGCTTGGTGCAAACTCTCTGATGTGTCGACCAGTCCCCAGCCTGTATAGCTGAGTTGTCACTGCAGCTGCGTGAGGTTGGTCTGAGGGCAGCAAGGCCAGGCCAGTTGGAGTCATTCTGAGAAAACGGAAAACTTGAATTTGACCCATCTTCTTTACATTCCTGAAATATAAAATGTGTTTTTGAAGTTATTGATAGTTATATTTTGCTTCACCTAGACCAGGAAACAAAGGAACCTGGTCAGCAGAGTGAAAGGGGAGCTTTGGACCAATACTCAGTGGAGAAGGGATGGGACGTACATCCCCCGAAGACTGTGTCCTGGTTATGGCATTGTCAGGGCTTAGCCTACTGCTGCTTATGGGTTCCATGAGATATATGCCTGTCTCTACAATAGCTTTCTCATTTGGTTTAAACTACTTCTCTCCACCTGAAACCAGGATCATGACCAACTCATTGTGCATCTTGAGGCTGTGGACAGTTTCTTAATTGGAAATGATGTCCTCTGTGAAACGGAAGAGCAAATCAGTGTTGTCACACAGTGCTGGCATTATATTAGAGGAACACAGGTAGCAACAAAGTGCAGTTTTTACCATGCAGCCATATCAGGGAGCATGGAGAAGGAACAGGGATTTGGCAAACATTGATAGGCACTGCTGTGTTCCAGAAGCTGTGCCACGCCTTGGAAGAAGTCCAGAAGAGGGGTGTAAGAAGCAGGTAGGAGTTGAGTAGGGGGCCAGCTGTGCACAGATCATTTCCATACAGATTGGTGCTACTATGGCTAATTTCATGTGCTTGCTTGTCTGGATTAAGGAGTGCAGGAGCTTGGTGGCAGGTTATGGAAAATGTCCTATGAGTCTGACTGTGCCAAGAGAGAGGGCCTATCCTCGTTGCCACCATCAGCCTGGAGGGAACAAATCCGGAAGGAGGTTGGCATCTCCTCTGTGCGGGAGGTTGATTTCTCCCACTGGAACCTCCTAACTCTAAGCTCTAAGGCCTCTGAACTCCAAGTCTAAGACCAGCAGCCCTGAGCCTCTCAGGGTCTTGACCTCTGCCTTAAAGTTGTAGCTTTAGTTTCTCTGGCCCTGAGGACTTTGGACACACTGCTGGTATTCCAGGTTTCCTGCCTGCAAAGGGTCTTTGGAGGGACTCTTTAGACACTGTAATGGTCTGAGGTGATGCCTCTCAGAAGTCCCCTTGGTTGCCTGTGCACATCCTGGAGAAGCCTGGGAGAGGCCCACAGAGGAGGGAGATTTAGTAGCATAGAGACAACCCGAAGCCTCCAGAGGACGTTACACTTCAACTGCTCACAAGCCCTGAGGACATAATATCTCTGCCCCAAACTTCAGGAAATGACAATATTTCTTGAGGATTTATCAAAAACTCAAGGAGCACAGAGGCCAGTGAGGACTGCCACAAAGGAACAAGTAAGGAAGAGGGTGGTGACTAGGGGTTCTGTATCTCTCTTTTTTTTTTTTTTTTGAGACAGGGTCTCGCTTTGTAGTTCAGGCTGGCCCTGAGCTCACTATGTAGTCCAAGCAAGCCTAGAACTCAGCAATCCTCCTGTCTCTGCCTCCGGAGTGCTGGGATTACAGGTGTGAACCACCATGCCCAGCACTGTGTTATGTGGTATTGATAGCTGGTGGGCATGAGTCACCATGCCCAGCATCATATGTGGTTACTGGGATTGAACTCAGGACCTTGTGCTTGCGAGGCAGGTGCCAGAACCACTGAGCTAAATCTCTAGCCCGTGGTTCTGTATCTTGTGCCAGGTGTCCTGGGCATGGCAGGCAGAGTATGGGCACAGAGGTGATGGGGAGGTGGTCCTTGTCTTGCTGTTGTCATATGATTAAGTGAGAGGCTGAACTACAGCTATTTATTTCCTGCAGTATATTATTTAGGTCTTTCAAATTTTCTACCCTCTTTCACTGCCTGTGGTAAGAATAATTTACAAAGAGAATGAAGTAAGATGTTCTGTCAAATAACTTGTTATTTAGACAAGACCCAGTTTGTGTCAAGTTTTGGGAAGGAAATGGAGAGTATCTTTCAGTGCCAATGGCTTTAATACCAAGGCACTGCCTTTAAAAGACCATTTTTATTCCATTCTGTGCTTGAAAGTTAAGACAGCTTAGACATATTGGGCCATTACTACCATTCATGCGTTGATGGACAAGTGTTAAGTGCCCATTAAGTGCCCATCAAATGTCAGGTCTCTTAGTCCCTGAGACTAAACCATAAAACATAAAACAGTTTTAAAGAAAATGACATTATGGAGCTTATCTTCTAGTGGACTTAATCTTCATAGTATGGAATTTAAAACAAGTTATTTCCAAGAAGTTGTGTGATTTACATGATGTTGTAAATCTTAAACAGCTGGAAACACAGGGTAAGCTCTCACAGAAGAACCCAGGGACAGAAGAGCTTCCAGTTTCCTTTGACCCTGAATAACCTTCACACTTTAGTAATGACTAGCAAGAACACAAAAAGTACAATTATGCTTTTTTTGGTGTGAAAATCTTTGTTTACACTTTTGTTGGCTGTGCCCAGTGAACATTGCGGCTACTCTGGGCATCTGTTCTCCAAAAACTGCTGCATGCTCTGAGCATTTCCTGCACAAAAAGACAGAGCCAGACTTAAAAGAAGCCCACAGTATCTGCTTGCCATTGTTACTGCACCCCGAGAATGTGCTTCATCTTCTCATTGAGATGGCACTTCGGTAAGCCTCTCACTCTTCCCTGGGACTTGTCAACTATTGATATTTGGAATTCTTTATTAGAAATGTGTATAAACTACATCATTTCATAACTATACCAGTAATTATTGAAAACAGAGGGAAACAATTGTTTCTGGAAATTTCAAAATGTGGATTTCAAAATACACTTAATAAACAATTAGGGGGGCCGGAGGGTTAGCTCAGTGGTTCCAGCGCCTGCCTCGCAAGCGCAAGGTCCTGAGTTCGATCCCAGGTAACCACATATAATGCTGGGTGTGGAGACTCACGCCCACCAACAATCAACACTGCATACCACAATGCCCGACGTGGTGGCTCACACCTGTAATTCCAGCACTCGGGAGGCAGAGACAGGAGGATTGCTGAGTTCGCGGCGGCTTGCCTGGGCACCATAGTGAGCTCAGGGCCAGCCTGAACTACAAAGCGAGACCCTGACTCAAAAAGAAAAAAAAAAAAAAAAAAACAAATTAGGGTTGATAACGTGAGCTTAGAAATGTTAGTCAAACAGGTCTTTCAAGGACTTTTCCCTGCGTGTTTTATTATTCTTACCAAATTGAAAGTATGTAAAGTATCACAAAGACACTTTGAGAGGCTTGCTTTCTTCATCTTTTCAGTTTAAGAGGAGAGAAACAAACAATCCTTCACAAACACAGACTCCTTAATGCTGCTCATTCTGTATGCAGAATAAAAAAAATCAGAAATTCTGTGACCCAAATAGACAGTGTTGAGTAGTTGATGGTATTAGTGAGAAGTGAGAAGGGAAAACAACCTATATCTGATTTGCCCTCTGAAACCATTTTTCTTTTCTTATTTTCTTGACATTTTATTGGTACATTATCTATACACATCACAATTACACTCCACATTGAGAATTTGTACCGGTATATGACACAACTTAATTCTCATTTTCCCCCTGCCCTACCTATTCTACCCCCCCACCCCTATATACACAAGCATTGTTTCCTTTTTTATACCATCTTTTTTTCTCTCTTCATTATTAACCCCTAAGCCCCATTACTCTTTGAATATTTACTATTTCATAATAGCAATCATGCATTCTAGAACACATTTATAGCTTCAGTTTCTGATATCAGAGAAAATATACGATATTTGCA
This sequence comes from Thryonomys swinderianus, assembly GCA_004025085.1. Taxonomy (NCBI): domain Eukaryota; kingdom Metazoa; phylum Chordata; class Mammalia; order Rodentia; family Thryonomyidae; genus Thryonomys; species Thryonomys swinderianus. The sequence continues at coordinate 34,279 of PVIC010011265.1, forward strand.
CATCTGTGACCTATTTATTTCACTTCTGAGTATGTCCTGAAGGTACATTGATTTGGATATAAATGATTCAAACTTATCATTCTTTATGGCAGAGTCATACTCCATTTTACTAAAAAACACAGTCTTCTTTATCCAGTCTAGAGTTAATGGGCATTTGGGTTGTTTAAAAGATTTAGCTATCACAAACTGAGCTATTATTAGCATGGGTGCACATATGTCACTGTGATAGGAATCTTGTAATTCTTTTGTGTATATCCACAGCAGGGGAATGGCAGGGTCAAATGGAACCTCTAATTGAAACCATTTTTCAAAGACTGCAATGTGTAAGCTAGCTAAGCTGAACCTCGTTCTAGTATATACTTTTTCAGATACTAGGAACACTGCTTTTTACTTAGCAAGCCAGAACTAGCAATTATGAAAGTCATTTGCATAATAGTTTTTGTGTGCTCAGTTGGTTATTATTTATTTGACTCCTAAAGATATTCTAATCCTTGAATACTATACTACCACACCTCTGCCTCCTTATTCCAATTGGACTTTAAAATACTGGGACTTTGGACTAAACCAGTGCTCCCAGTCATTCAGAAAGGCCATGAGCATTGGAAAACCTGCCTCTAAGTCTCTTGCTACAGAAGCTATCAGAATAATATCTTCACTCATACAGAGCTGGGCTTCAGTCCCAGGTATGCTCCCTAACTGTGGGGCTATGGCCTGATACACAAAAATCACAATAATTAAAGAAGTGAGTTAAGAGGATTAATTATACCTGTAGGAGGTTTAGCTTAACCCATGGAATAAAGAACATTCTAAGCACAAGTCCAATTAGTGTAGCCCTGCCATCCCTCAGCCAGTAACAGCAGTGATAGTGGGGTGCTGCTGATTGTGATGTTATCATTTTAGAAGAAACAAAGAGTTCTCTTGTTGAAGTTGAGTCATGATACTGACATAGTGAAGTTTCTGTTTTTAAGGATTCATGATCCCTAAGAAGGAATGTGTCTATTCCATCAGAATGGGTATATTTAGGGAGGAGTTCTGCTTTAGTGACTAGTCCTGAGAAAAATCCCTCATTCATATTCCCTCATTTTTCCTACCTCTTATCTTCACTTCCTGTAAGAGCAACCAGTGAGAACAATGAAGTAAACTTATTATTGCCATTAAGGGTAACTAAAGGCTGAGGCTGATACTGTTATTATAACAGTTATTAGATACTGTTGACTTTGTATGATCGCCATCAGGGGTAGTTTTGAAAAACAGCGTAGAGGTGACATGAAATGTCCCCTTACTGTGCTTGTTTACAGGGTGCCTTCATGGTGAACATAAAGCTGGGAAGCTCAGGTTGAAGGTCAGGCTGCCCATGCAGTGTCCTTGCTGCCTTGACCTCAGACTTTCAACTCTGAACTCTCAGAAAAAAAGTGCATGGAACGTTCCCTATGGGAGGACAGTGTATTGTTCTGAACTCCATGGACCAGCTAAATACATAATTGCTAAGACTATAAAATAATTTAAAAAGGTGAAAAACTAGACAGGAATAAACCTGAGAACTCTATAGCAACCTGCAAACTTCTTGTTTTGTTTAATTCAAACTTTCGCCTGGGTTTAGCAGACTCAGCTCTTTTCTTAACTCTACAGAAATAGCCGAGCAAAGGACACCGAGCATAACATACTGTATGCAGATGGAACAGGGAAAAGCAGTATGCTGTGTTAGAATGTCTCCAGACAACATGGAATGTGCAGAAGTGAGCAGTCGAGGAAATATTTGTTCTGGAAGCATTTAAAGTGGATACAGTTAGAATAAAATTTTATTGATAAAGAAAATTAACACCACATAGCTGAATCTGCTGAATTCAGTGTAACTTCATTAATGTAGATTCTACCAGTCTGGAATTTGTCACTGTGAAGCATGGACTAGACAGATATTTAGCTTTATGATCATGAAGAAACCATCACAAGAGCAGTGTTAACCTCTTACCAGACTGACTGTTTAGCTATCAGGTGACCAAAAATGGCATTTTTTTCATGACATTCTATAAGGTAATATAATAGGGAATGTAAACAACCATTTCATTAAATCAATTAATACAAACATCACCTGATTGAAATGACTCCTGCTCAAGCTGTGCTCAGGGTAGGCAGTAAGTAAACAAATGTATTGCTGGAATGATGCTCAGAGTAAACTTCTAAGGGGTTAATGTTATAGGATTTTTCAATACACAACTGTTTCATTTCAGGTATTTTGAGGTATAGTAATATCATCACTTTATGTGTCACTGGCTACATTTAGAACCAAGTATTATTATTCTAAGTCAGTTGGTTAAATATTACTAAAGGCTAACCATGGGTACTCACACATATGTGTTCTAAGTCCAAGGAGATAGTTAAAGATAATAAAGAGTGTAGGTTTTCAAGTGGGAGAAAATATATATGCAGAGATAGTCACAATGAAAAATTAAATAGTTCACTCCATAATGAATATTGGTCATCTACTACCATGCAGAGAATGTGTCAGGTGCTAAATGTGTTCTTGAGTATCCAGAAAAAAGACCAACTAGTCTTAGTGCATGTCCCCGAAAGTTTTGTCCTCCAGTAGAGAAAATGAATGTTTTATGTGTACACAGAAGCCCTTGTTTGTATTAAAAAAGAGATTAAGGGATTAGGGAAGATTTCTCAGAAGAACTGCTTTGGCTAGGCTGGAGGAGTGCATGGTAGGAGATAAGGGAGAATCGGGAGGAGACATTCCAGTGGCAGTGCTGTTGTGAATGAAGGCACAAAATTCTCAAGCAGGATGGGTAGTGGCTAATTCTACTGGTTAAAACTGGACTCCTAAATCCTTGAATTTGTGAATAGTAACAACTAGGACAAGTATATATCTTGTCATCCCTCACGGGATGTCTATTTCAGTGGAGTGTACTCTGCTTAAAGTCAAAATATACTTCAGGGTTTCTGTGGCAGAGCAAGCATACATTATCAATTTCATACCATACGAGCCTCCTTGTATCTTCTGGGCATTGTGTAAGTCAGTACTCAGGAACAGAATTAGTTTTCAACAGTGGTGTTCCAGACCATAGCATAACCTGAAGAAGGAGGAACAATGTAGGCTTCCATAGAGTATGATCAAAACATCCAAAGAAAAGTTACCAGAAAATGTGGATCTACTGTGTACCTTGGTTGCTGACAAAAATGCAGTCCAGGTGCTAAAATGAGCTGCTTCTACTTGTAATTTTTCATGAACAAAATCCTCCTTTCGCTCAAAATCATCCTTTTCACCTCAAATATATCTAGCCCACCATTCTTGTCACTGTCAGAAGCAGGTCTGGAGTCCCGTTTTCTGAGTGTCCCCACTGGAACATTAGAAACTTTACCTTCTTATTAGGCCCACCAATATTCTATAGATTTCTTTGAATTGAGTTTTCCTGTGAATCCCAACTCCTTACCAGTGTTGAATTACATAAGTTTACCCCAGACTCATTTCTTAGGCTGTAAACTTGGGCCACGTGTGGGTGATGAGGTCCTGAGAGCCCCAGGCCAGAGCTGGCTCCATGGGGACAAGGCCTGTGCGCACCAGGCTGTGGACCGAGAATGCCCTCTGCTTGAAATTCTGACCTTTTTCTTAAGTCAGGTAGCTAGCATTTTCACTTGGAATTGATCTGCAGAGGTTGTAAGGATGATGGAAGTATATGAAGAATGTGTAGATTTTAAAAATGTATCACCAAAAAGACATATTGCCTTTAACTCCCTCAAAATCTGTCTACTTGTTTCAAACACACTCACCCTATCACTCTTTCCATTTGCTAAAGCTGCTCTGGAAGTCCCTCTCCCTGGGTGTCTTTGCAAAGTGTGATAAAAACAGAGTACTGCTGCAGAGTGCCAACCAAACAAAGCAGGTTGTAAAAACATGGGCCTGCATTTTCGTTTACCTTAATTCACCAGACCTGGTACCATGCAACTTCCAGTCTTTCTCATAGTCAAAAGAGGAAATTTTCTGAATCAATTCAAGACATTGAGGAAGCCAGAATAGTGCAAGTGAAGACATTCGGGAAAGTAGATGACAGGGCTGCTTCTGTCGGTGGCATGGACAGTGGGAAAAATGCATGGAACTGAGGAAGAGGATTTGGACGGAATGAGTGGCAGTGTCTTTTACGGTGACGCATTTTTTAAAGTGTAAAGTTCCCTGCAGTTTTCATTTGTACACTCCTCATCGAGCTGACCCTGGCTGCGGCAGACCAGGGTCCAGAGGGGCTAAGAGCAGTTGGCTCGGGACACTTGTCTGTGGAGTATGTCCCTGTATGACTCACTGCCCTTGCTCTCCGAGGTGGAGACCTCTCTGTGGACCTAGCCACAGTGTCCCCAGGCTTCCGATCACCCTGCCCGTCCTTCGCACATCTGCATCAGCAGAGGGGCTGGTCACCCTGGGTCTGGTCCCCTTCTCCTGCCTGTTCCTGCTTCAGGCAGTCAACTTCAGTGTTGCTTTCTCTCATCAACCACCTGAACACAAACAGACCATTTCTCTGGTTTCTTAGGAATGAGAGTGGGATTGAAATGTAAGGTCTTGCATATGATTTCAGTAGGTTGGTCCCTCGTTTATATGTAGCAATTTTCTGTTCGTTGACCAAATAAAATTTGGATTAACTGCTGGCTGCTTCAAAGTCCAAGGTTTAGGAGCACAGAGACTACTTCTTCCCTGAGGGAACAGAAGTAGTCTCTGCAATCTCAGGTAGCAGACCTGCCTGATGTGCATGAGTAATACAGCTCTGGTCCCAGCGGGAACCTCAAAAACCCTCAGTAAGTTACGTCTCTATAAAATGAGGCAGAGGGTACTGAGCACTTAGGCTTTCAATGCGTCTGTGCTTTTTGAGGATGCCGTGGCTTTTTCCAGAGGGATCAAGCTGAAATCAAGTCTGCCCTTCTCCTGTAGGGTCTGTCTGGGGGAGATGTGTTGGACACCCCACAGTGGAGGGGGTAGGGCAGCTTCTGACGGGGATGCAGAGGCTGCCCCTTGCTCTTCCTGTGCCATGCGCCATCTCTCCCACTCTCCTTTAAAGTGACCTAAGCAATGTCTGTGTTACCCCGGGTGACTGTTCCCACACTGTGCCAGCTCCTGGTGGAAAGCAAGGAACCAGAGTCACTCAGGGTTATCAGGGCCTTCAGCGAGGCTCTGACCCCGGGCACAGGAGGAGTGAGTTCTTGTTCGGAGAAAGTTGGTATTCCTTTTACTAGTGAACTGTTAAATTGATTCCTTGAAAATGAATACCTTGATCTCGTTATACTCGGTGAGAATGTCTGCCCCTTGCGCTTGAGTGGTATCACGGTGTCCTATCTATAGTTAGGCCCTGAAGGGAAGGACACAGGGAAGCCTTAAATGTCTCTCACTACAGCACCCTAACCACAGTCTGTCTCAGAAAGGAAGGGGACCAGGATCCTGTCAGAAATCTGTGGGATGCCTGAGAAATCAGTAGTGAGAGAGGAAGGGGGATAATCTTTTTGAAAAGAACAACTGTCACAGGTAGAATTGTGGGGATTTGTAAAGGTGGGCCACATGTGGAGACTGAAGGAGAGATTACTGCTGCCAGATGCGAGATAGACACCTGGTTTAATTTGAATTTCAGATAAAAACCAAATAGTATGCTAGTGTAAATGTGTTCCAAATAGTACTATTTACTTGGCCATCCTGTAATTCTTATTTGCCAAGTCTGACAGCCCTCACAGGGAATGGAGGGGTACTCCCAAAACGAGGCTGTCAGAGCAGCAGGACCGGACAATAGTGCACCTGGCACGCTGTGCTAAGATCTAAATAGGAAGATGGCAGGTCTGGAGAAAAGACACATGCTGAGATGTTCAGCTCAGGAAGATGTCACTGTGGGCCAGAAAGGGTAGGGTAAGGGTAGGCCAGAAAGCTGAGGACAGGAGGAGAGGAGCAGCGGTAGGAGCTGGAGCTGGGACTTAGAAATGTTAAGACTGCGCGGACCCCACCCGTTTGCGGTGGAAATGCGCCCGCGGGCCGGTTGCCCTGCCAGGGGCGGTCCCCGCCAACCCCACCCCCGGCCCCACCCGCCGTCCCCTGCGCACTATAAAGCCGCCGTGATAAAAACTGCATGGTACTGGCAAAGTAACAGACCCAAGGACCAGTGGAATAGATTAGAAGATGCAGAAACAACCCCGGGTACTCTAAGCCACCTGATCTTTCACAAAGGAGCCAAACATCCTCAATGGAGGAGACAGCCTGTTTAACAAATGGTGCTGGAAAAATTGGGCTTCAACTTGCCAAAAGCTAAAGCTAGACTTATCTCTTTCACCATGCACAAAACTAAACTCACAGCGGATACGAGACTTAAACATTAAAACAGGAACAATAAGCCTGCTGGAAAACAGATTAGGTAAAACTCTTGGAGACATTGGCTTAGCCAGAGACTTTATGAATAAAACCTCTATAGCACAAGAACTAGCAGAAAGAATCAACAAATGGGATCTCATTTTACTGAAAAGCTTTTGCACAGCAAAAAAAGTCACTGACACTGCCAAAAGACCACCAACAACATGGGAAAAAAAATCTTTACTAGTTGTTTATCAGACAAAGGGCTATTATCTACAATATATAAAGAACTTAAACAGACCAGCCTCCCCAAGTTTAAAGACTCAATTCAAAAATGGGCATCTGAAATGAACAGACACTTCTCAGAAGCAGAAGTTAAAGTAGCTGAGAAACATATGAAGAAATGTTCAACATTGGGCCGGAGGGTTAGCTCAGTGGTTCCAGAACCTGCCTCGCAAGCGCAAGGTCCTGAGTTCGATCCCCAGTAACCACATATAATGCTGGGCATGGAGACACGCCCACCAACAATCAACACTGCATACCACAATGCCAGACGTGGTGGCTCACGCCTGTAATCCCAGCACTCAGGAGGCAGGGACAGGAGGATTGCTCAGTTCGCCGCAGCTTGCCTGGGCACCATAGTGAGCTCAGGGCCAGCCTGAACTACAAAAAGCTAGACCCTGTCTCAAAAAAAAAAAAGAAATGTTCAACACCACTGGTCATTCGAGAGATGCAAATGAAAACAACACTGAGATTTCATCTCACTCCACAAAGAATGGCCGCCATTACAAAATCAACAAACAATAAATGCTGGCGAGGCTGTGGGGAGAAAGGAGCCCTTCTCCACTGTTGGTGGGATTGCAGACTTGTGCAACCTTTGTGGAGATATGTGTGGAGATTTCTCAGAAAACTAGGACTAGGGGTCCCATTTGACCCTGCCATCCCCCTGCTAGGAATATACCCAAAAGAATTTAGAAAATCACAGTGGAAAGATAGATGTACACCCTTGTTCATAGCAGCTCAGTTCGTGATAGCTCAATCTTGGAAACAACCCAAATGCCCATCA
>PVIC010011266.1:0-41742 GCA_004025085.1 Thryonomys swinderianus
TCAAATACTCTAAGTCTATGAGTCTGTTAACTTTTCACAGTCCTGGGCTTCTGAAATGGACACTTAAAATACAAGTGTAAAAATGTAGTGTCAATCAGTAATTCATGTACATCATTGTACTAAACTTTTATGATATGGGCAATAGTATTACTACTTTATACAAGAGCCTTCAAAATCTCATAACATGCATATTATCAGGAAACATAAATATCTTGCTACTCTTTCTGGAGTCAGTCTTTTCATTTAACATGCTACTTTTCCAGGCTTCTACTCACTGCATCTAAGACAGTATCTCTCAGAATCATATAGAAAATGATCAACATGTCTCCAAAATGATACTTAATCATCATGCACACATAAGAATTAATTTAAGGGAAAACCTGAGTTGAATTGGAACGCGAGAGGAGGAGAGTTGACATTATGCTAACCTTCCAGAAAAGACTCCTTAGAAATTCAAAAGATTTTTCTTGTTTCAGTGCAGATAATATCTTACAAAAATGGATGTTTTCCACAGTTTTGGCGTGAAAGTAACATCTTTGAAGTTATACGTTCCAGTAAATCTTGTACTTTAAAGTCAAGTTTCTTATACTTTTGTTAAAATCACTTCCTATGTAGGGTTCCTTCCATGCTGTTTGGTTTCATGTGCCTGGAATTTTCTGGGAATGTTCCGTCATTCATTACTTTTTCATTATTTGAGGAATATTTATTGTATACCTACTGAATTCTGGGCACTATGCAAGATACAAGATAGACAGTTACAAATAAATGAATGTGAAAAATGTACGTGTAACTTGGAGTTGAAGTGAGGAATACAGACTTGAAGTTGGAAAGGCAGTAGCTGCCGGCAGCCTCTGCGGCTGTGTTCCATAGGCTTCTCTCTTCAGCCAGAGAACTACACGTGTAGTCACTTGAGCAGAAGAAGTGACTGTGCCCGTCGACATACACATGGTCACAGAGAGTGCCCGGAGGAGTAAGGTGGAGGCTCTAAGAGCTTGTGTGCCCAAAAGGGTAGGTGGAAGCCAGTTAAATGGCACGTATACTTATTCTTATCCTTCAGAGAAGTCCAGCTATGAAACTGCTACCTGCACTATCTCATACACTTTCAGCTTTTCTTTTGTTAATCTTTGACCTAAAGAACACTCCATTCTCTTGTATTTCCAAACGATAAAATTAGAGCAAAATCAACCGAACAGTAACCATTGCTAGCCTCTGCCTAGATTCTGCTTTTTCCTGTCTTTAACCGAGCTGCTTAGAGGGACAGCTAACATCGCTGTCCACTTCCTAAGCTTCCTAACTTTTCAATCCAAGCTAGTCTTTGATAGTGTGAAACAAAGGTGTACATGGTCAAATTCAGCAGGTAATTTTTGGGCCTTATCTTTCTTTCTTTTTTTTTTTTTTTTTTGAGACAGGGTCTCACTTTGTAATTCAGGCTGGCTCTGAGCTCACTATGTAGCCCAGGCAAGCCTTGAACTCAGCAATCCTCCTGTCTCTGCCTCCCGAGTGCTGGGATGACAGGCGTGAGCCACCATGCCCGACACTGTGGTATGTGGTATTGATGGCTGGTGGGTGTGAGTCTCCATGCCCAGCATCGTATGTGGTTACCGGGGAATGAACTCAGAACCTTGTGCTTGTGAGGCAGGCGGCAGAACCACTGAGCTAACCCTCTGGCCCCTTTTAGGCCTTATCTTACTTGATCTCTCTATAGTATTTTATACCTTTTTGGGATCAAAACCATACTTAATCTGTTTACATATGTAGCTGAAATGCCAGTAATCATAGGCACTTATTTTAAAATAATCAGATAAACTACAAAATGTACAAAGTATGTATGGAGTTTTATATATAACATTTACTTATAAAATATGTATAACCTATATGTAATAATTAATATTTACTGAATAAATATAAAAGTATATTCAGACTATGTATGTATTTAGTAAATATTTTAAACTATTATATATTTAATACTCACTTTTCTGTAATTGATCTTTTCATTTAAAATATAGTTTTCTTTCCAAGATGTTAATGCTAAATATGTATATTCATATTTCAAAAAGGTGATTTTTTTTTTGAGACAGGGTCTCGCTTTGTAGTTCAGGCTAGCTCTGAGCTCACTATGTAGCTCAGGCAAGCCTCGAACTCAGCAATCCTCCTGTCTCTGCCTCCTGAGTGCTGGGATGACAGGCGTGAGCCACCATGCCCAGCACTGTGGTATGTGGTATTGATGGCTGGTGGGCATGAGTCTCCAAGTCCAGCACTGTATGTGGTTACCGGGGATTGAACTTAGGACCTTGTGCTTGCAAGGCAGGTGCTGGAACCACTGAGCTAACCCTCTAGCCCAAGGTGATTTTTATTTCACTGTTTAGATGTAGCAGAATTTTTATGTTTATTGAAGTAGCAAAATTTGTATGATCTGTTTGCTATGGAGATTGTAACTATTTTTAAAATTTTAATTTTAAAAATGGATTCTGTCATATTTATCAGAAAACTATTTTTGTATACTAATTTCATTTACTGGCTAAATTTGAAGACATTTTCTCTGACATACATGTACAGTAGTTAAATCTCGTAAAGAAATAAATTTAATATTTCTCCTTTTCTAATTTTTTTTTTGAAACAGGGTGTTGTTTTGTACTTCAGGCTGGCCCCTAGCTCACTATGTAGCCCAGGCAAGCCTTGAACTCTGCAATCCTCCTGCCTCTGCCTCCTGAGTGCTGGGATTACAGGCATGAGCCACCATGCCCGGCTTTTTTTCTAATTTTATAATTAGTGTTTGACAAGTTGTCTTAACCTGTATTTTCAGTACAAATTTAGATAATAATGGTTCCAATACTTTTGTCTTCTACTTACATTAGTGAAAACTTTTCTACTACTGTAAAATGACTGCTGTTGTTCTATAGTAAAAAAATTTATTTTTGAGACAGGGTTTCACTTTGTAGTTCAGGCTGGCCCTGAGCTCACTATGTAGCCCAGGCAAGCCTGAAACTCAGCAATCCTCCTGCTTCTGCCTCCTGAGTGCTGGGATTACAGGCATGAGCCACCATGCCTGGCACTGTGGCATGTGGCATTGATTGCTGGTGGGTGTGTGTCACCACGCCCAGCATTGTTGTATATGGTTGCCAGTATCGTACTCAGGACCTTGCGCTTTCGAGGCAGGCGCCGGAACCACTGAGCTAATTGGATAACTTTTGCAGCCTGCGGTCTATAGTGGTTTCACCTGTCCCTGAGTGCTTAAAAGAGAGGAATAGTGCTTTCTAGGTGTATGGCCAGGTGGAGACTAATGGCTCAGGACTGGTTAATTTGTCAAGGGCACGATCTAGCCAGTCTCTTTGCTATCTCCAAGACTTGGTTAATCACTAGTGAGACAGTTTTTTTCCAACCAGAAATATCTTTCTAAAATGTCAAAATGTAATGGACAAAATTTTTCACAACTTATGTACACTACAATGATCAATTTAATTTATTCTGTTAACCGTTTTGAACAGAATAGACACGTGCTTTTGTCCTCATGGATGGAGCTTATGCTACAGCCAGGCAGACAAAATGTCAAAAAACAAAAAAGACAAGTTAACACTATTGAACGTCTGCTGTGACCAAGGTGGAATAGTTAATAGTCTCACTAAGAAGTCTAGAAAAACTGATAGAACAAACAAAATTTAATGACTTGTATCTTTTCTTAAGAAGTTAAAATATGAAGGGTAAAGACTTTGGAAAGAAAAGAAGTTCATTTAATGGAGCAATATATTCTATGCTTCTGTTTTTCTCTTGAGACATTTGCTGATTTTTTTTTTAGTGGAATTGGGGATCAAACTCTGGCTGTTAATTCTTTTTTTTTTTTTTTTTGAGACAGGGTCTCGCTTTGTAGTTCAGGTTGGCCCTGAGCTCACTATGTAGCCCAGGCAAGCCGCCGCGAACTCAGCAATCCTCCTGTCTCTGCCTCCCGAGTGCTGGGATGACAGGCGTGAGCCACCATGCCCGACACTGTGGTATGTGGTATTGATGGCTGGTGGGCATGAGTCTCCATGCCCAGCATTGTATGTGGTTACCGGGGATCGAACTCAGGGCCTTGAGCTTGCGAGGCAGGCGCCGGAACCACTGAGCTAATCCTCCGGCCCTGGCTGTTAATTCTTAATCGGTGCCCGTGGACAAGATAATAAACTAGACAGTGGCTGCTCCTAACGGGGGGGAAATGTGAGACTAAACTTTCGCAGTCATGGATCTTAAAGGATTAAACTTGGGAGTTAAGAGATTTAGTTCAGTGGTTCCGGCGCCTGCCTCATGAGCGCAAGGTCTTGAGTTCGATCCCGTAACCACATAGAATGCTGGGTGTGCTGACTCACACCCACCAGCAATCAGCACCACATACCACAGTGTCGGGCGTGGTGGCTCACGCCTGTAATCCCAGCACTTGGGAGGCAGAGACAGGAGGATTGCTGAGTTCGAGGCTTGCCTGGGCTACATAGTGGGCTCAGGGCCAGCCTCTACTACAAAGCCAGACCCTGTCTCAAAAAAAAAAAAAGATTAAACTTGGTCCTACTAAGATACTCTGTTCTTGGTGGCAAAGTTTGAATTGAAGCAGGGGCTGAAGTAACATAACTGATCCCTATAATTATTCATTTTCCTGGACAGTATAAATCATTTGCTGATTCTAAGACTCGTCAGAGTAAGAGGCCAGCAAGTTGGGCAAAAGTTATGAAAATTTTTAGATGATATCTTGATAATCCAGTAATTCTTATCAAAGGAAAATTGGAGTAGGGGACCCATGAGAAGAAAAATTCTCTATGAAAGCTTCACAATTGGGAGCATGGAGGGAATAAATCTAAAAGCAGCTGACAACTGGATTTTTTGATAAGCCTTACAAAGTTTTAAAACAAGCTGAACTAATTCAATCTATCTTTGATATAAGGCAGTCTCTGTTCTTCTGTGTTTATTCTGGAGGGTAGAGTGAATCTTATTTTAAAAATAAAACCTTGCCCAAAGACCCTACAGTATTTTTACTTATACAACCTGACATTTAACAAAAATTGCAAGGAATGCTAAAAGCAATTAAAAGGCCCCTGGCTGATGTAAACATAAGTTCTGTCAGATACAGACTCTGAAATAACTGATATTAACATAACATATTGAAAATAAATAATATGCTATTAACATAACATATTGAAAATGAATAACCAAATGAATAGAATATAGATAACCAGTGCACAAAGATAGTAAGAAAATACACTAAGATGAAATTGAAATTATGTAGACAAAAATACAATGACATAATTCAGAACTAAATAGATGGACTTAACAGAAGATGAGGTTGAAGAAGCCTTACCAAGTTTGAGGTAGTGCCATACAAAATATACATGCTGATCTATGAGGAGAAAAAAGAAAACAAAAGATTTGAAAAGATGCATGTAACAAGGGGGAAAGATTAGCATGTGTATAATGCACATGCAGGGGAAGATAAGAAAAAAATTACTCATACTGAATGATTTTCTCAAAATTATGAAAGGCATTAAGAAGATCTAATCACAAGGAGGATAGATAAAAAGAAAGTCACATATAACCATGCCATTAGAAAATCTTAGAGGCTGCCAACAAAGAGAAGCTATAAAATGCAGTGAGAAGAAAAAATAAACAAATGCATATTTCCTTGAAGAGTCAACAATGAAACAGAAGGTGATTCCTCAGTAAAATAAAATGGATACTAGAATATAAATAAGTATTGGAAGAAAATAATTGCCAACCAGTAGGCATATACTCGGTGTGAAAATATTCTTAAAATGAAAATATTTCCAGATTGACCCAAACCCTTGACCATATACATATAGAATTCATTTATAGCAAACTTGCTTTGAAAGAGATTCTTAAAGGGTAACTATTCATGATTGAAAGACAATAAACTTAAATAAAAATAGTAAGGACAAGGATGGATAGATCTATGAATCAACCTGAATGAACTTTAAAGGTAACAATACTCTTGGTTGAAGATTTTAAATTGAAGATATAGTTAACAGCCATAAAAGCAGTAACAGAAAATAGAATTTGTTAAAAGTCCAGCATTTTAATGGAATGGTGTAAAATATTAATACTTACTAGAACCTTATATCTCAGAGATACATATTTTTACTTCTAAGTTTAGCAAATTCCACTCAAAGTTTTAAAAAGTACTTAGAGCAACTAAACATTGTTCCAAAGAAAACAAGAAAAGAGAAGCAAAAAGATAACATAGGATATCTGGGACTGTTAGGAACTAACAAGATGCCAGATAAAACATTTATATCAGTATTTATAATAAATGGAATGAAAACCATAAGAATTCATATTTCCATCATTTATTCAGTATTGTACTGGAATTCATAGTCAAAACATAGGGAAAGATAAGTGCTATATGAGATAAAAGGGGAAAATCCTTTTGTTTACAGATAATAATATGTGAATATCAAAAATTTAAATTGTCTATGAATGACAAAGTTATAAGTGAATTTAGCAAGGTTGCAGAATATAATATTAGCACAGAAAAATCAATACATACCAATAACAAAAAGTAAAAACAATTTACATCATCAAAACATAGGAATTAATATAATGTAGTATGTTGTGAAATATTTATAAAATTTTGAAAATTACTGAGAGAAATTACTGAAGACCTAATTGAAGAATGTATTTTCCACATAGATTGGAAGTTTCAATAATTCAAAAATGCCAATTCTCTCTATTCTGAGAGTTAGATTGAAGGCCATCGAAGTTCCAGCAAGTGAAAATTATTAAGTAAATGCTGAAGTATAGGAACACCAACTCTCACAAGTCTATAGCAAGGAATGGATTTAAAGGACCAGAAATCAAGACAATTTATAGAGCTGCAGTTGGTAAAACAATGTTGACATAAGGATGGATAAATGGACCAGTGGGCAGCATAATCAGCATGCCCACTCCTAAACCATCACTTAGGTCAAAAGTGATGTTTCTGTGCAGTGGACAGAGACTCTTAAATAAACTGTTGGGTCAAGTATATGGTAAAAAAAATAAATCTTGATGTTCGTTTCATGGCTTACCTAAGAGTTAATTTCAAATGAACTGTAGATCTCAGTCTAAAAGTGGTGAAAATATAAGTCTTCTGGGCTTACCAGAAAACTCTCTTATGGATAAAAATGGTATTAAGCAGAAGGATAAAATTGTGATGCTTTCAAGAATGATAGAGGTGCAGATGTGCCAGTATTGGACAGGCGAAGAAAGTACCTAGTACTGTAGATGAGGTTTTCATCGCTGCAATGGTGTCTCATAACAATGAGCCACAGCCCTCAGTAGCACACAGTCATCAACATTTATGAGACTGTATTCCATCGCAGCCAGGGTTAGGCCACTGTAAACTGGTTCACATTCTATTTCAATTCAGCTGTGAGCAGACTTTGTTATTTTGGGTTGGTTACTTGTATGCTGATTGATTAATTGCTGTCTGACCTGGCATGGGTTTGGCTGTGGCCACGGGGGTAAACTGATTCTGCTCCATGTATATTTCACCCTCTGGTTGGCCTCCAATAAACTGTCATGGCAAATGTGTCTTTCTCAACTGTTATTACTGACACCTTTGTTGGGTGTTGCTTGAGCGTAAGTATCTTTATCATGGACTTCAGGCTAGGGTGCTGTGCAAAGAGCAAATATATGGTATATTAAGATTTTTTTGTATGTGAAAAATACAATAATATATATTACTACTCACTGGTCATTTTAAGGATTTCTTAAACAAAAGGAAATATTTATTCTGAAGGTTAATAAAAGATCTAAAATAGACTATGCTTTCCTTCTGAAAGAGTGATCATCAATATACTGCAAGAAATTTACCCAGCTGATGTGTTTTTCTCATCAATTGCTGTTAGAGTATAATATACATTACAATTTTTGGCTAATCTAACCTCTTCAGTATATTTTATTCAAGTTTTTGTCTGCCATTGTTTTTCTCTGTGTTTAAGGGTTAATCAACATTTTACCAAAAAACTATCAGAAATGTATTTTGGTTAATGAAATAATATAGAAATTCCACTACTCTCACCTGTTTATATTGTCTGGTACTTGGGCTGTTTTGTTATCCTTTACATTAATTAATTAATGCAACACTTTTTAATTAACTTTACACTGAACTTCCTACAGAGAACAGGAACCCATAGGGCGGGATTTCAGGAGCTAACAAATAATTATAGCATAAAAGGAAAACTGCTGCAGTGGAGATAAAATCGGGGCGGCACGGAGGAGGAAATAAGCAACCGGGGAAATTCTGGACGTGGTCACACAGGATGACACTCGAGCTGCCTCTTAGGGAGGCATTAGCGTGTCTTTGGAGAAGGGGGAATATGAAAGTACAGCTGAAACAGTATGTGCCTTTGCCATTATAAGTAAAAGAAAATGATGTAGTTGAGTAAATACACCATCAACGGAGCCCAACATGTGCAAAGGCTGTGAAGAAACTCGAACAGGGAAAGAAATAGAGAAACATTGTGCTGGGAGGAAGGTTGAGATGAGAACAGTTCCAGGAGAAAATAAAAAGCATGACTTGAAAGAAAACAAAATATACAGTTTTCCAAAAATGAAGGCTGAATTGTATTTTAGTTTGTAATTACATATGTGGGCTGATCTTCCCTGGAAAGGGTTAATGAAATTTTTTTCTTCTCTTCAAATATTTATCCTCTTATCTCTGCATTTGAGGAGAGCAGTCATTTTCATAAAGTAATAAATCTTGTCAGTGTTCAAATTTATAACTGAAATTCGTGACTTGGCATGCATTGTTTTCTGTTCATAATTAAGTTTAGTGACTCATTTCATGCAAAAGCTAAGGCATCAGGATGAAATCATTTTATCCCAGACCAGTGTCTGTCCATCAGTTTTTTGACAGCACCATTCACCTCTGCATTCCTCAGGCTGTAGATGATAGGATTGAGCATGGGGGTCACTACGCCATAGAACAGGGCAATCAGCTTGTCAAAAGCAGAGTCTTTGGACTTTGGCTTCATGTACATGAAGAGAATTGTCCCATAGAACACAATCACCACCGTCATGTGGGCTGAGCAGGTGGAAAAGGCTTTTTTTCTTCCTTCAGCTGAACTGATTCTTAGTACAGTGTAAAGGATGAAAACGTAGGAGATACAAATCAGTAGCAATGGAGAAAACAAAAATATTATATTACCCAGCATTATAATAACCTCATTCAAAGAAATATCAGTGCAAGCCAGCTTGACAAAGGCCAGTATTTCACAAACAAATGATTAATGACATTTTTTTCCACAGAAGGGCAACCGTATTGCAAGAAGAGTTTCTGTCAGCGCGTTGAGCAATCCCAGCCCCCAGGAGAGAGCTGCCCATTTGAACACAGAGTGCTTTGTTCATGATGACAGAGTATCTCAGGGGGTTGCGGATGGCCACGTATCGGTCATAGGCCATCACGGCTAAGAGCACACACTCTGTAGAACCCACCGTGTAAGAGACAGACATCTGAATGACACATCAAAGGAAAGAGATGGTTTTTTTTCTCTGATAGGAAGTGTATCAGCATTGTAGGAATAAAGGAGGATGTGTACCAAATGTCCAGAAAGGAAAGGTTACCAAGGAAGAAGTGCATGGGAGTGTGGAGATGAGGATCCAGCAGGGTTAGGAGGATTAAGGTGCCATTCCCAAGAAGGATTACCAGGTACATCACCAAGCACATCACAAAAAGGAGTTTTTTCAGCTCTTGGGTACTCAGAAAGTCCCTGAAGAACGAACTCAATCTCCGTCCAATTGTTCTTTTCCATTTTTACTTTTCAATACCTTTGGTTTAATGAGTCTGTACAGAGTTGTAATATGAAATGAGATCTATTCGGGGTGGGAGGGACAGCAGGTGTCGCAGCTCTGCCTGCACTGGTGGAAAGAACTGTGAGTTTAGCCTCTGGGTTCCCCCTTTGAGCTCATGACCAGCAGGTTGAAGCACATGAAAATTTCATTGGTAGTTATTAGAATAGCTTCTGTATTCCATTCCCCAAAATTGTGTGGCAGGAAATCTGAGTCAGGAGAAAATCATTCACATTTCATAACAAGGTCGTGGTGCAGGAAAATCACAGATCCCAATTTCAAGTCAGTGTTTTTGGAGAAAACATGCTGTAATCTACTCAACAAAGATTTATTAATTTGTCCATATACCACATTAATCAATAACAATGCCATTGGCTTAGAGTTTTATAATTTACAAATATCCATAGATACTATTCATTTCATCATCACCATACTTTTCAGAGGAAAATATAGCTGGATATATTGATCTACTCTGAATCTGCCCATGATATTGTGAAAGAGGTTTTGAAGGAGTGTCAATTTTCTGGGGCCTCTATTAAAGTTTTCTCAGAGAAAATGTAAATTAAGAAGAATGTGTGGGCATGGCGTGCCTGTACTCTCAGTACACTAGAAAGATGAACAGAAAGCTTACATGTTCGAGCCCAGTTTAAAACTCAGCAATTTGGCAAGACCTTGTTGCATTGTGTATAGCTCAGTGCTGGATTTAGTCTTCAGGAGCATCTCCTAAAAGTTTATTTCTATTTGAAAAATAAATCTCAGAAAATAATTATGCTCTATATTTGTTTCCCAAATAGCCCTGAGATTTATGAAACTACCAAAAACGCTTTGATGCTTTCCAATGAAGACAGAAGGATAATTAACAGTATAGAAAAAATGATTTGCATTACTGCTGTCATGTTAGTAACTTTTAAGAAACAATTAACACTGTTGAATAACCCTATGCTTGAAATTTCTTTATTTGTTTACTTCTTGAAAAGGATTTCCAGAATCTGTTTGGAAACAGGAGAAGAAGATTGTTAAGATTCTGGATAGTTGAAGGAAAGCACTTGCCATGGGACTTATGGTGTTATTAAATTCCATTTTTACTGGAACTTTGCTATCATTGAAGATAAACTTTTAAAAGAACTAATGGCAGAGGATTTGTTACATAATCATAATTCACTCACTTTGTGGGCCACTATACACTTAATGATATTTATTTGGAATTTCACTAACACAAATGTGGTTTATATTATGTTAATTTGACTAAGTGAAAACAGGAATGAAATCACAATATAAACAACTGTTTTGTGAAGTCCATACCTAGAATGTGATAGCTCATAATGGAAATGCTAGAAATATCCAAAATGCTTTCCAGAATCTTTTTCTACTTTTGTGAATTATCCAAATTTCTAAAGTGGATACAGGGATAGGAAAAATGTGGCCAAGTGGGAAATACTGAAGCAGCTACATAGAAGACTAATTCAAAGTCAAAATCCAAAAATAATTTAAATGATACAATGATTTTCTTAAGTGTCTGGAGATTGCACATTGCACCTGGGTTGTATTGATGCCCCCTGTCCAGTTATTTCTAGAAACTCACCATTTTCTCTATTAGATCTCCACAATTTTTAATCCCCACTCTCAAAATCTTCCAGTTAAGTCTTTGTTCTTTTTGGAAAGTGCACCAAATGAATGGACTTAGTGAGTTTCCTGACTGGATCGTAGGTCCTCAAAACAGACTGTAGACCACTGATGCCAAGAATAAATTGTCACTAGAAGCTGAAAATCTTACTTGTAAAAGGCTACAAACTGTTCTAAATATATTCTCCTAATATCTCTCTCCTAAATCATGGTACTTCAAAAGAAATACCCACTTTTTGTTCACCTGCATATTGCTTTAATGTTGTAATAGACCCAGTCCAACTTTGTGATCTTAATTTGATCAGAAGTCATGCTCTCCCTCTTCTAAAAGGACTTCAGATTTTTGTAATTTGTTTTGTTTTGCTTTGGTTTAACTCAGCTACTTGAAAGTCTAATATTTAAAACACTGAGATTTTTCTCTCAAAAAGACATGTGAAGCATCTGTACCCCAAATACTTACTGGGAAAACAAGCTTGTAATCTTTGCCAGCTGATTTAAATGATCAGTTAAGCAACTGGAACTATTCAAGGTTTAATGGTGTTGTCAATTCTCAGTTAATAGATTTTATAAACTCTAATTCATGATGTATCATGAATAAAATGCTATTTGAGTGTTACAAGGAATGGGTAATCAATAAGTAGGGTTTTAATATTTGACATTTCATGTAATTTTTAGCTCTTAACCTTCAGCATAACCCAAGTATTATTATGACATTTTAGGAGGAAGGGATTATTTTGAAATTTCTAAGGCTAGTTAGACTTTTTAGTGGCACCACTTATGGTGTTAAGTGCCAGAAGTATAATTTAAAACCAAATATTTATGACTCGTAAATTCCCATATTCATCACTGTGCTAAAAGTTTTATTCATCTGTATAAAAATTTTATTAAAGCACAATTTTGTTAGATGCATTAGACTTTCAGTGGTATCTATGATAAATATGTGCATAAAATACATATTTATCTTTCATGAAAACTACTTAGAAAGACCTTACACACAATAATAAGTTCAAATGAAAATGTGCCCAAACTTTTTTCAAATCTATTATAGAAAATTAAAAGTTGTCACTGAATTTTATTTATCATACAAATGAAATAAATTAAATAGTTTTTTTTTGCCTTTGGGTTCAGTTTAGCAATGATTATTTTTCCACTTTCATGTTGCTTCTTCCTAATCTTGTTTTCACCATTAACATAATATATTTAATTATATATTATTGTGCTCTTTTTCCAGATAATGATTACTTTAGATTTTAGTGAGTCATATACCTGAATACCATAGCCATTAACCTGTTACTATAAGGGTCTGTTGCATTGTAAGTAACTCACTTTTCTTCATGTTATTCAAACATATTATCTGCAGAGAGACTGAGGATTATTGGAGTATTTGGGGCTTTAAAAAAATAAATAAGATATCCTGGTCTTGTAGGTAATGCCTGGGGTTTTGTGTTTTTCCTTCACATATATATTCATATTTTAAAAATTTAACAAGTGCTTATCACTTTAACTTAAAAATATTTATATTTATAAATACGATGCTCTGTTTTTGAGACAAGTATAATAAAGACATCTCTGTCTTACCTTCTGGCTGGATTTTAAAATCATCTATATCGTTTCATGCTATTAAGTACCTAGAACATTTTTCAGCAATTTGAATTTCATTTACAATTTTGAAATGAGGCCAGAGATTCTCCATTTGAAAGATGGCAACTCCTCTTTCCTGAAATGAAAAGAAAGAAGAGATAGCCACCATCAGGTAATTCTTTTGTACCTGAATATTCTTAACAAAATATCAAGGAAATAAATCACATTAAGCATAAAAGATCAATGGTGCAACTCCAGTTTCTTATGACTTGCTGTAAAATTGACACAACTGAGAGAGACTCAGCTTTTCTTGGAGGGGAATTTAACACTTAGTTTCACAACTTTATTCCCAAAGGGATAAGTTGGAAACTAAGGGTTGTCTGGGGATAAAGTCTCTGACTTATGTGCGTTCCAAAGGTCCAATTATCCTAATTTCAAGAAAACTATCCAGATCATACATTACTTGGAATATCCATCAACTATGTCTGTTTTTGCTGATGTCATCAAAAATTTAGCCTGAAGTTAGAATGTGTATAAATGAGCTCATAAAAAGTAAACTTTTCTAAAATATTTTCTTATTGGAAAAATGATAGGTCAACTCAATGAACTTTTAAATGAGTCATTCTACTTGTTTAAACTCTTCTCTATTCATATTTTCATCATTTCCAGATCGTATAAATTTTTCTTTATGTTAGTACAATTATACTATGGGAGAACTTTTTAGTATATGTGCTGCCGAAGCGAGCACCTATGGAAGAATTTTAAATGGCATTTTTTACTTTCTGTCAATAATTTTCTGATTTTCACAGTTATTATTTTAAAATATTTAAATATTTTAAATGGTATTTAAAAAATATTTTAAGACCACTCCAACAAGTGAGATTAACTATAATCTAGTCTACTGTTCTTAAATTATTGGACATTGTGTTCCTAATATTTTGAAAAGTTTTTTTACAGTGATCATTGATATCTGTGTATCTACTTATCTAATTTTCTCTTCTTCCTTAAGTTAAATTCCTAGAGATGAGATCATAGGATGAGAGGATATGAATTATGAGAGAATTCTTAATACAATGCAAAATTTATTTCCTTGAAGCATAACATTTTACATCACTGCTCGGATATTCACACAAACTTTTTGAATGTTTTCCAGAACTAGAGCATTTTGTTCTCTTCCATTTTAGAAAACATTATTTCACTTTTAATTTGTATATTGTTAGCTACATCAGGCACTTCCCTATGTTTATTTACAGTCTCTTTCATTGTGTCCAAACTCTTCATTTAACTATGTCTTGAAATTTTAGTATTTTCCCCTTAATTTGCATGAACTCTTAATAGACTACCTGATTAAACTTTGTTCTTCAGATTTTCTACAAATACTTTTCCAATTTGTAGGTTTCCCTATGTTTTAATATATTTTTTCCCATTGAGGAAAGGTTTTAATACAATCTCTGAAAATTATTATTAAAACTTTATGACTTGGTATTTTGTTCATCTCTATTTATAAACATTTCTGAAGCATAAAGCATATTAATATTTTAAAGATATTAAACTGGATGTGGTGACACACACCTGTAATTCCTGCACCGGGGAGGCTGAAGCAGGAGTACTGAGTTTGAGGCCAGTCTGAGCTATGTAGTGAGTTCAAGATCACACTGAACTATGTAGCAAGACCCTGTCTTAAAAAAGCCAAAAACCACCCCTCCCAGACCAAACCAAACCAAAATCCCCTAAAAACCAAACCAAACCAAACGAAATATAAATCAGAAATTTCTAAACCTGATGTGTTAGCACACATTTGTTATTTCACCACGCCGGAGGCTGAGGCAGGCAGATTGGTATGAGTTTGAGGCCAATCTTGGCTACATAGAGAGTTCAAGACCAGCCAGAACTATGTAGTCAGATACTGCCTCAAAAACTATGTTAATTAATTTTATCAAAATATTTTATTAAATTTATGTCATTTTCCTCTTATCCAGACACCAAGTATTTATTGAATATATGTAATGTCATATATTCATCTTTCAGATGAATTTGGCATAATTCATATAGCTTTGTAAGTCTGAAAGATAGATGAGAAACACTATGCTCAAGGTCATAATATTTCTACCTTTATCTGTAATTTATAACCTTTTATACTCAAAATTATATCAATTTTCACATACCATCAAATATTCAGGGAACACCTGACTTATAATAGCCATATATTCCATTTTATTTGTTTTAGCAGTTATTTAATGTTTTCAAATAATAGTTTTTATCTTCATTTCTTTTTTATATAATAAACAATATCCAAATATTGATTAATTATAACTTATTCTATAAGGAGACTGTTCCTATATTGTTCTTTCAAGTAGTCTTAATTGCTTCAACAATTAATTACAAAAGTATAACGTAAAGATAATTAAAGGCATACTTGTAGAGAGTCACAAAAATGCTCTAATCAAATTCTAAATGATTGGACATTAGCAGCAGAAGATACCTTAAAATAAACCGGTTCTCATTCTTATAGGATGACAGACACACCCGGAATGTGGTTAAGCGTTACTGTACTTCCACCTACAGATCCACATGGATGATTAGGACACTGTACAAAGGCTGTGGCTTGGACATTTATAATTTTCAAAAATAAGAAGCAGCCTTGAAATATACAGTGAATGTCTAAATTGCTTTAAAAGTTACACTAAGAGACACATGGCCACGAATCCTCTTCAGAACCCTCCCCTGGCTTGCAGACATCCATGCCGCTCCTTTCTGAAGCCCTTTCGCTCGCCCTTTTTTGTGAGTGCCTTCGTTGTGCTGTTATACTTGCCTTGATATTCTAAACTGACTTAAAATGTCCACCTTTTAATGGTCGCCTTTACTTTGGGAGCCATCTGAAAGTAGCTGTACAGTGTGAGATCCAGTGAATAGAGCATATGAGGAAATACTATAACAATTTTATTTGACAGACATTGCTGTAAAAGTTTTGAATCCATTTAGGTCATCCAGGCAGCCATGAAAGATGCCAAAGAGGACTTGGAGAACTGCTTCAGTCAGCGTCAAGAGGGACGTGAGGAAGTGTGTTCGCAGTGAAGGTAAGTATTTTGAGGGGACCACACAGCAATGTATCTTTTACTCTAATATATTTTACAAATTTAGTCTTTCCCTGTATTTTGATCACTCCTTGTACCTATTCCTTTCTCGGGATTGCTTCTCAGGTATTCACAGACCATTAGTTCTCTATGTATTTTGTTAAGATGATTAGAGCATGTAGTATGGAGGAAAATATCTTAGGAACGCAAGTTTCTCTATGAGCAGAGATCCTTTCTGTGCATTGTGCATCTCATGACTGGTTCTGCCTGACTCTGTGGGGGCAAAGCTTTGCCTGTCCTTCGGGAGGCGGAAGAGTGAAGCTGTTAAGAATGTGGATTGTGGAGTCAGAACAGATTTGCTAAGTACCACCTTTCTGACTTCACAGATTCCATTGTGTATTTCTAAGCCTCAGTTTCCCTACAAAGTGAGGAACTTAGAGTTTTTTTCCTGATGCCACTACTCTGAGAATGAATAATGTCTTGCAAATGAAGAACTTAATGGTTGCCGGGTGTGGTGGCTCACGCCTGTAACCCCAGCACTCGGGAGGCAGAGACAGGAGGATTGCTGAGTTCGAGGCTTGCCTGGGCTACATAGTGAGCTCAGGGCCAGCCTGAACTACAAAGCGAGACCCTGTCTCAAAAAAAAAAAAAAAAAAGAAAGAACTTAATGGTTATAGATGCGAAGTAGGCACTCAGTGACAGTGCTCGATAATCTAATTATATGGAGACTGTAGAAGTGTCTTGTTTCTACAGAAAGACAGTGGCTTTGCAGTTCGGTGTACATAAGTAAGGATCCCAGTTTCCTGGCTCACTGCTTATAATTGAATATGCCATGTAAGCTGCAAAATGAATATCCTAACTATTTTTTTCCAGGACTGATATAGTTTAAAGGGTTTTTATGAGTCTTGCTACTTAATAGAATATGCCACAAAGACAGCCAGTGTATTTTATGTATTTTTAAAAATTTTTATTTTTATTGGTACATTGTATATACACATCATATCATGATCACACTTGAAGGGAGCCAGGGGGACTTAACTTTGAGTCCCTTTCCCCCATCTGGGATAGAGGGTCAAGCTATGCCTTGTTTGAGAGATTTGTAGACTCAACTTTTATGACTTGCCCTCATCTGGGATCTAAGCCCAGTGACCCCTTGTCTGAGATGGAAGGCCAGAAAGCACAGCTGCGCCCTGAGCAATCAAAGGTTTGGGAGATTTGTAGACACAACAGCAACTGAATAATTGCCCGTCCTCCTCACACTAATCTGTTACTCCTCACACTAATCTGTTACTTTGTTGCCTAAAGTTAGATTAAAAGAAAAAAACAACGGAACATTCCATCCCAGTTAAGGGTCAAAAAAGATGCCAATAGTATAATCCCACCCCTGTTGTAACCAATCATGTCCCTGTGTGTGTGTGACCTAAAATTGTGTATAAAAAACTGTGTGCTGCAACAGGAGGGGGTCGCCAGCTTGCTATGGTGGACTGCCTCTGCATGCAGTGGAATAGTAGTGTCTTTGCTGATTACATTCCGTTGTGCTTACTGACAGCGTGGAGATTTTGGGACTCAACAGACTCCATACTGGGAGTTTGTACCAGTATATGACACAATTTAATTTTCATTTTTTTCCCAGCCCCCTCACCTACCTTTATTACATTTGATTATGAATTAGTCAATCTGTTGATTCATTATGTTAAGGCCACAAAAAATCATCTTCAGTTGGTTTTGGTAAGTAAATCAGGCATGTAATCATTTTCCTTTAATATACAGCTATGACCATCAATAGAAAAAATATTAAAATGAATCACTGCCACCAAAATATAGAATCTATTCCTTGATCAATTGGAAAAAATATTGACCACTTCTATGAGACCCAATTATAAACTATTGAATTTGATTACATGATGTCTCACAAATTGTCTAAGATAATTCCACCTAAATTACAAGTGCACTTGTTTTGATCGTGTATTCAAGTCAGCATAAGTTTAGCAGACACATTTGTGGCCCCAAGGATGAGTAATGCATAGCCCTGAAGATCTGAGTGCCTCTTAATATGACATTTCTGTCAGACTCACAGAACTAAAGATTAGAATGGTAGCTGCAAGAGGCGACGGTGATAGAAAAAGTGGAGAGTTAGTCAAAGAGTACAAACTTTCAGCTACAGGATGAATTGGCTCTGGATATCTGGTATCCAGCATGGGGGGTAATGGATATGTTAATTCACTTCATTATCGTAATGACTATACAATGTTTACAGATACTAAAATCATCACACTTTGTACATTGACTATATTCAACCTGCATTTATAAATGTGCTGCTGAATCAAGTACTATTCAACCTCTATTTGAAAGTTAAATATTCTTAAATGAAATAAAATGACTTTTTTTTGCAGCAGCAGTTTCCTCAGGAGACTCTTGATTTCCACTCTTGTCTGCTTTCAGTACATTTTCAGATGACATGATGGATCGTCTCAAATCAAACAATTATTCAGCTTCCTAGTATGCTGTACCAGCTGGGTTTCTGTTCTGTGTGGCTGTTGCTCATGACTTATTTGTTAAAAAATATTTAAAATTTATCGTGTTTACCACTGTTCGTCAGGTCCTGGTCTCACATTCATGCCAAACTGGAGAATGTCTGTGGCTGATACGTTGAGAGGACTGTCTTTTGGATGGTCAAATTCAGCTCTAAATCTTAGAAAATGCTAAAATATGACTACATATTCTCTGCGTTCCCATGCAGCGCCTATTTATATAAAACAGTATGGAAAATATTTGGGAGAAGCAACAGTCACATTTTCAAGGGTCATATATTTCATTCCCAAAATATTTAGTCATACTGTGTCCTAGAGCCACAGCTCCTGGAAGACTTGAGCTGCTCCAAGCTAGTGCCACGCTCTGCACCGTGTGTCCCATCTGCAGCTGGGGCTGAGCTAGAGCGTCCTGCTTCCCCTGGGGCTCTGTGCAGTGAGGAGAGCATGACCTGGTAGAAGCAGTGGAGAGGGCAGGTAAGCAAGGCCTAGTTCCCTCTCACTTCAGATGCCTATTGTCTGATGCTACCAGATGTCAAAGAACAGACACTCTTTGCTGACTTTGCTGACTCTAGTTTATTATTCTGATTCTCTCTGTTGTTTTTTTTAGCTGTACTTAATGACAGATATTGTTGAGAATGATACATTATTGGGACATTCAAATTGAGTGCTTTAAAGTCATATCACGTATTTGAACTATTGTGATAAATGCCCAACAAAGGTAGAGCAATACGATCAGGCCTGGTGCTCTTGCTGACATTTGTGTTATATTAAGTGCGAATAAACTCTCACTGAGATGTCTCATAGACGTGATCAGAGAGAGCCACTGGTGCCCCTATCTTCAAAATTTGGTATTAAAAAAAATTTGGTAATAAATTTTCACCTTTCTAGGGTGGTATCAGAATTATTCTACAGTGATTCCAAGCTAACAGGATGAACAGTCCTCCTACCAAGGCACACTGATGAGTGTGATCATTAATGTACTACTCTTTGCTGACTTGCTGTTTACCATGTTGCCGATCCTGAACTCACTTACCTTGTGCCACATTTAAATGCCATTGTATATTATGTAAATAAAAGTGAGGAAAAGCCTTAATACTAATTGAATCCCTAAGTTGCTGTGGGATTTCTCCTTGTGGCTTCCTGCCCTGTACTGTTTAAGATTCATTTCAATATTTTAGAAGAAAGGATTCCCTGTTCCAAAAGTTGACCTATTTTATTCCACACAACTCTGATTCTTTTAAAAATTATATTACTAATATGAGCCTTGAATTTATTTCCTGGGATGAAAGTAAAATACTTATGTATTAATGTATTCTGGGTCATTTAGTCAAATATCTTCATTGCTAGGCAGTTAATGTAATCACTGAAGAAGACTGGATAAAAACAACATAGAGGGATAGATTGTGGTAATTTCTAGTTCCATATGTTTCCATGTAAACAAAATGTATTTTCACATTATCTTTCTCCTTAGTTTATTATTCTGACTTTCCATGGTTTTATTAGAATATATCTTTATCCTGCCTAATTAAATTTTTACATGACTTGCTGATTTCAGTGCATAATGGACTCTTTCCCTCTCTGAGAATAAAGTGACTACAGGTTTAGAATTTTCCACATGACTGTTTCATTGCTCCTCCTCCAATACTCTGTTTAGTTTTAACTGAGAACAAAAAATCAGCCTCTTAGGAACAGCCCCAGATTCCCTCCAGAAAACATGAGGAGGACAGGGGTTGTTAAAAAGTTACAAGTTCACGTTAACAAGTGTGACTTACACCGTGAGCAAGCACATGGGATCCCAGCCCTGTGTATCCTATTTGTACCTTGACATCAGAAAGAAGTGGGTCAGTCAACTTTTAATGATGTCCTCTGAGATGTAGTTCTCTGTGAAGGCATAAATAGTAGACTGTATTTTATATTCCTTTGGGAGGAGAATACCAGGCTATGAGACAAATAGAAAGGAACTATATCTTCCTTTGTTGGTTGGTCGCTTTGGAAGCTTCTTCTTTTACATGGTTAAAGGTCATATAGAGCTGAAAACTGTTTGTATCTCTGTTAGAGATGAATAGGCAGCCCTTGAATTTCCCTTAGCAGTCAAAAAAATGGAGCAATATAACAATAATGGGCGTATGTATTTCAGAGTCTATTTAGTAGTGCTCTAATCTTGACTAAATTACTTAGTAGCTGTATGACAACACAGTTCATATATTTTTGGACTCTCTATACCTTATTGTACTAAAATATATGTATCTTCACATATTTATAAGGTTTAAAAGTATCTATGCCATAAATATGTTTAATGGATTTCCTTCCCTGAAATACAGAAAACATTCATTATTGAGATGGTTGGTTCATTTTTAATTTATCAGTAACAAGGAAAAGATCTCATTGCATTTTTTTCTCTGAAAGCCCCATGGATATCATTTAGAGATAGTCAAAGGAATTGACCCTCTCCATTTTCAGTAAAATCATTCCTCTTTTACTTGGGCTTAGAGTCTTACTGACCCTATGCAAGTTTTAGACTTATGAATGGTGGCTCTCTGACCTGCTCTCAAGAGGCTATTTTTTTTTTTTTGAAACAGGGTCTCACTTTGTAGTTCAGGCTAGTTCTGAGCTCACTATGTAGCCCAGGCAAGCCTCGAACTCAGCAATCCTCCTGTCTCTGCCTCCTGAGTGCTGGGATTACAGCGTGAGCCACCACACCCGGCACATCAAGAGGCTATTTTTAAACTCACTTGATTAGAGTACTTCTTCTCCATGATGATATCTCTGTTATTTTCAAAATCAGTACCTCAACCTCCTTTCTCAGAGTTAGCATATTCCCTTTCAGAGTCTTTTTTTTTTTTTTTTTTGAGACAGGGTCTCACTTTGTAGTTCAGGCTGGCCTTCAACTCACTATTGTAGCCCAGGCAAGCCTGGAACTCTGCAGTCCTCCTGCCTCTGCCTCCCAAGTGCTGGGATTACAGGCGTAAGCCACCACGCCCAGCATTGTATGTGGTTACCAGGATCGAACTCAGGACCTTGCACTTGTGAGGCAGGCGCCGGAACCACTGAGCTAACCCTCTGGCCCTTGTTTGCTTTTTTAATATCACATTTTTTCTTTTGCCTTGTTACTTACTCCTACTCTTTCCCTTTGCACATTTTTTATTTTACATTATCGATCATACATTCTGGAACTCATTTAAATCTTCAGATTGTCATATCAGAGTAACTACCTTAAATTTAGAAAAGAAAATATGTCTTGATTAATATGTGTCTTTGAGATTTGCTGATTCTTCATTTCAGCCCAACATCATATCAACTTTTGCATATATTGTACATATGCTTTGTGAATTGAGTTGCCAAACTTGTTAATTTTTGGTTCAAATATTTATATCACTATAAGTATTTGTGTATTTACTTTTCTAGTGATTGAGAAGGACATAGTTATATTGTTTTTCTTTATATATTGAAGCTCTTCTTTAAGGGGAGTAATCTTGGAATCACTCATCTGGTTAAATTAGCATTTTATCAATACATACTTACTATTTTTATGCATTTAGTGGCAGTATGCATTTAACGATTTTTGATGATGTTCCTATAATGAGACTTTTTTCTATGATCTCTCTGAAAATTATTAAGAATTTGAAGTCTTGTGATTTCTAGGATGTAAATAACACGTACTGTAATTTCATAAAGTACATCATAGAGAGACAACTAGAGAGACCCTGGGTTCAGGTTTAATAGACGAGTCCTAGGCAGCACAAAATTAGTACAAGGTTTTAGATCCATTTTTAGAGCTGATGTTAATATTGCCCATCAGGATAACCTTATTACTACTTTTTTTTAGTTCTTCCAGTTTTGTTTCATCACTTAATTTCCTCTTTTATTTGGTGTGTCTGAGTATTTGGGTGTCAGAGTATCCTTGGTTAACCTGTGGTATCAAACAGCCCATAGCCTTCGTGGCTTTATCACATATAAGTTTACTTACTGTTCCTGCTGCACACATAGTACATCATGTGTGGTAGGGAAGCTTTAAACAAATTAGTTAGGGACTTGATGTCATGGGTTTTCCTTGCTTCAAGTATCCTTTTCCACCTTAGCAAGAAGAAAGTAGAATGTCTCATGTTGGAAAATGCATTTTTTAAATCAAGAAATTATAATAATGACTTCTACTAAAATTTCATCAGTCAAAGCAAAGAAAATCTGGCCTAGCTTGAAGGTAAATGGCGATCTTTCTGTGTCCTGTAAGGATAACCAGAATGTTCAAAAAAACAGCCCTACTGATCACAATAGGACATGAAATAGGGGTTTTCTTAGAGAAAGTATCCAGTGTGGTACTGTCCAATGTATGTCAATAAGTAAGCTTTATTTGGCATGCAGCTGTATTGTATTGATTTAGAAAAATATAAAGGAGCATTATTCAGCCATAAAGAAAGATAAATTTGAGGCTTTTCTAAGTAAATGGATGTACCTGAGACAGTACTGTTAGATGAATTAAATTACACACACATGTATATCACATTGTCTCTCTGGTGTGAGAAACTGAAAGTATCAATTATGACCTGAATGCACAATAGATCTTGTAAAATAGGAAGAAATTGCTCAAAATAAAATTTAAAAAACTAATTAAAAAGTCAGAAGCTAAACTATGTCTATCACATTGTTTTGAATGCTACATGATGAATTTATTCTCACATGGTAAATTTCTCCTTCTGAATTGCGCGTCTGCACCCACTTTCAATACTGGATCACATGGTGTAAACCTGTGCTCATTTGTCATCAGAAAGGTCTTTCCTACCCAGTGTATTCTTAACAGCCGCCTTTACATCCTTATTCCTCAGACTGTAAATAAGAGGATTGAGCATGGGAGTCACCACCCCATAGAACAGGGAGACAAGAGCCTTGAAGATGTCTTGATTAGCAGCATCTGCAGGCATCTTAGGCTTGGGCTTTGCATACATGGAGAAGAGGGTTCCGTAGAATATAACTACTACTGTGAGGTGGGCTGAGCACGTAGAGAAGGCCTTACGTTTTCCTTCTGCAAGAGGCATTCTCAAGATAGTGGCAACAATAAAAATATAAGAGATGGAAATTATTAGCAAAGGAATGACTAGAGCAATCAGGTTTGACGCTGCCATACCGATGACGTTTGTTGAAATGTCAGCACAGGCCAGCTTCAGGACAGCCAGAATTTCACAGACAAAATGGTGGATGACATTATTGGGGCAGAATGGTAATTGCATCATGAGCGTTGTCTGTACCACTGAGTCAACAAGTCCAACAACCCAGGATACAGCTGCCATGAGCATGTAGACACCCTTGGTCATGATGCCAGGGTATCTCAGTGGGTAGCAGATGGCTATGTAGCGGTCAAGGGCCATCATGCCTAAAAGCACACACTCTGTGGCCCCCATGGCAAAGGAGAGGAACATTTGTACCATACACCCAGAGAAGGAAACTTTTTTCCTTACAGTCAGAAAGCTGTCAAGAATTAGTGGGACGGAGGAGCTCGTATAACAAATGTCCAGGATGGAAAGATTACAGAGGAAGAAATACATGGGGGTGTGCAAGTGTGCATCACAGATGATCACAGAGATGAGGACTCCATTTCCGAGCAGAATCATCAGGTACATCCACAAAACTAGCACAAAGAAAACTGTCTGGAGCTTTGGATGGGCAGAAAGGCCAACCAGGATGAATTCTGTCAGTGTGGAATCATTCATTCTCTCCATAGTACATACAGCCTTTCTCCAGCAGAAGTCTGTGGGTAAAAGGACAGAAAATAACACACAACTATAGAAGCTACTTAAAAAAAAAAAAAGAAAAGAGAAAAGATTATATTTTTTTGTTACTGCAGGTTTACAGTTGCCTGTGACTTTTGTTTTTTTAAGAAACACCAAAGCAAGCCTATATTTTAACAAGGTATGAGCTGCTGGACAAGAAGGAGCCCTCCCATACTAGGCCGAAAAATATGGCTGCTTATATGGCAATGCCAGGCCTGTTTCAGGGAGGGGCAGGGCTGAAAGTCAAGGAGGAACAGGGAGTATGCAAATAAGGGGCCCAGGTCCCACCTTCTCTCCAGGTGGCCGCTCCCTTCTTCAAAAAGGCTGCTCCCCTGTCCGCAGTGGCAGGAGACAGGAGGAGCTGCAGGCTGTCTGCTTGCCCTCGGAATGGTGGTTTGATAGCCAGGGTGGTACCAAGCTGGATGTCCCAGATCCCTGGCCAGTGAGGACGAGCACGTGCGGAAGGGTGGAACAGGGCACACAGCTGCCAGCCAGGCCCGGTCCACACTCTGGCTGCCACAGGAGATAGGAAAGTTAGAGATTTCTCATCTGCCTCATTTTTCCACTGAGAGACTATCCTCCTTGCTCTGAAAGGGAGTTACAACCATTTAGTCTTGGGAGGAAATGTCTTATGTAAACCTGGGCCACTAGAGGAGAAAGCTCAACCCAACCTTTTCAGAATTAAGGGGAAAGTTCTTTGAATCCAAGAGCATTCTTTACCATTTCCTCAAGTTCTGCCTCTTGACCCACTGGCTGCAGATTGGTTCCCAGCAGCCCGGGTCTAGCAGGAAGACCTGCTTTGTTTAGTTCTGTCTATGTCACATCTTAACTGTGAATTAGAGGTCAGTGTTTCAGTGTCAGGGGATCCAGCACCAAAACCCGGCCTTGCAGTTTGGCCTCAAGGACATTAGAATGTTTGAAAGCACCGACGGTCCCAGGATGAGCCTGGAGTTTCATGCACGTCTTTTCATTCCTTCAGCCTGGCCTCTCACGCTTTTACCTCTCATCGGTAAAGAGGAACAAGGTTGTCAACTAACAAATTGTTTTCACTTGGTCTCAATCATTTACATTACCTGAATCTTATTTTCTCATTTGTATTTAAAATACTGCCCCAGGCCTTAGGGTTGACTTACCTACTAGATGCAGCAATGTTTGGATATCATTAGGAGACTAGACAAGTATTTTGATTTCTTTTAAAATCTGAGGAAGAACTTTTAGGTTTTGCTATATAATGTTTACATATCTGTGTTTGTCTCTATGACTCTTGATCGTTTTATGGAAAAGACATGTAGTCAGTCATAATGTGGCCTTATATGGTTGAGGGTCATTTGAAAGCTCAGTCCAGTAGCTGCATATAAACCTATGAAGAGAATAATCTTACTGAGAAGAGCAATGTATCTTTATGTTCTGCCAGTACTTTCCTCAATATAAGGATTATGTATTTGAACAAATTTTACAAATAAAATAGAAGTGAATTGAAACTATTGACATGGACAATTTTGCTATGAATACATGTTATATGCTATATATTATGTAGTCTGTCTAATTTCTTTTCACCTGAAGAAGTACGACTTAAAAGTCAAGTATAATAATAGTGTTTTATATGTATGTATAATATGTAAATCAAAACGCGAGTTTCTCTGAGGTTGCACTGTTTGCAAGGGGGGAGAAAGCATTGTTCTTTTAGTCCCTTATTCACCTTTTTTGTCTTGGTTTTGTTTAAGGGAAGTCTAAGAGGGCACAGTTTGAAAATTACCAGTGTAATAAATGAGACTGAATAATATTCATAATTTTTATTTTTAATAATTTTAATACCAACAATAATGAAATATTGGTTTGTTGATAACTGACAGATAAGTTTTATGAATGTTTCATTCACAATCAAATAAGGAGATAGAGAACTATTATTTATTGTGTGAAATCTGGATTATCCTTTCTTAAACTTTTGGCAAATTTCACTGGGAAACCATGGCATGAATACACTCAAAAAAGTAATTATCAAGAGATACAGAAACCATTTAGTGAAGTTCAAGTCATAACTTCTGTATAAACTATCTGAAATTTACAAGCAGAAAGGATCTCCCTAATCTTGAAAGAAAGCTATATATGAGAAACTTATACAAAGTTATTATTTGCTAATAATTAATACAACTCATAAGTTTTTATCTGGGAAAAAATAGGAATAAACACTCCTATAGCTGCTGTTTAAAATAGACTTTGACATATGATAGATTTTGTGAAATAGGAAATATTCAAAGGGAATGTAGTAGGGGAAAGTAATGAGGGGAAAGAATAAATACGATTTGAAAACAGAAAGAAAGCACATGTATATAGGGGGAGGGCACTGTGGGGAAGGTAGGGATATGGGTAAAAATGAGAATGAACTTGTGTCATATACTGGTACAAATTCCCCAATGTTGATTGAATTGTGGGCTGCATGTAAAATGTACCAATAAAGAATTCAATTAAATAAATAGATTTTGACTAGGACAATGGTAAAAATCATATGAAGAACCTGGCAGAAATATTGATGAAGGGCCGGAGATTTAGCTCAGTGGTTCCGGCACCTGCCTGGCAAATGCAAGGCCCCTAGTTTGATCCCCGGTAACCACATACAATAATACTGGGCATGGTGACTCACACCTGCAATCCCAGTATTCGGGAGGCAGAGTCAGGAGGATTGCTGTGAGTTCAAGTCTAGCCTGGGCTATATACTGAGCTCAAGGCCAGCCTGATCTACAAAGTGAGACCCTGTCTAAAAAAACAAAAACCAAAACAAACAAACAAAAAGCAGGGATGAAAAGGAATGAAACATTAATTTCATTGGTGAGAAAAATTAGTAAAACTTCAGGTTGTAAAATCTGTGGAAGAAATCAGTAGCTCTTTATTAGCATTAAATTGAAAATAATTTATTATTGGGCCGGAGGGTTAGCTCAGTGGTTCCGGTGCTTGCCTCGCAAGCGCAAGGTCCTGAGTTCGATCCCCGGAAACCACATAGAATGCTGGGCGTGGAGACTCACGCCCACCAGCCCTCAATACCACATACCACAGTGCTGGGTGTGGTGGCTCACGCCTGCAATCTCAGCACTCGGGAGGCAGAGACAGGAGGACTGCTGAGTTCGAGGCTTGCCTGGACTACACAGTGAGCTCAGAGCCAGCCTGAACTACAAAGCGAGACCCTGTCTCAAAAAAAAAATTATTATTGAAAAGAATAAAAATAAATACAAAATAAAAAAGAATAATGCATCTTAAGAAATCATATACACAATTTCTTAGAAATCATTTAAAAACATGAGGCATGATAGGAATGAGTAGTTGGAAAGATACAACTTGTTATTCAATGAGATAAAATTATAAAAGGCTAAGAAAGGTGGTCTGAAGTAGTCAAAGAGGCCAAACCACATCTAGAATGGCTTCTAGAAAAAAACAAAGTGTAGGGGGATGGGCTGGGGGAAGGCAGAGCAGAGAGATGCTGGCTTGACAATTGGTGAGATATCTTAGATGTAATATTAAGCAACTATAATGCATTGTCTATGCAAATGGGAGCCATTGGAGTTTGATCAAGGGCTATCGAATGTGAAAAGACAGAAAAATACTTATGCAGGGAAATTATTCATAATCATGTCCACTCCTCATCAACATTCCACTGTGATCTGTGCTTAGTAGCTTTGTGATCATTGCTTTTGGGGGCAGTCACCTGTTCCTCAGCTCAGAAACTGAAATAACATCTTCTCTTGGTAATAGACACATAATAATAATAATTTGCTTCAGGTTAAATTGATACAAAAAGTTTTGTTTTCCTCAGATAAAATAAAAACAACCTTCCCGTTTCCTCTGAGTTATCAGTTCAGGTCTGCCAGTGGAAACACAAGTGTATCTAGTTTTGGTTTAAAATAAAAGCCAGAAATTTGTTGGGTCCTTCAAAGCTAGGTCTTAATTGATGTTCAGTTATTAAAGAGTAAAATCCTTATATTAATGGTCTCATTTGGCTTGAGTTATTCACTTTCTTTTACTTCTGAGTGTGAAAGACACTTCACCAGGAAACCAGACAAGAAAATATATAAGTTAATAAACTAAAGGACTGAAAGAATTAATGACCTATGTCACAGAAACCTAGTTCTTTTGCTGCCTTGCTTTTTTTCTTTAATGACTTCTTCTGACTTTCATCCTCAGAGTTTATCTTCTAGAAATAAGTTCATAAGGCACTGGGTGAAAAACTGCATATTCATTTTGTCTTTCATTTTCCCGCAGAGGTCCTATAAGGGTATTAGACATTATAACAGTCATAGTCAAAAGAAAGGAGCAAGGAAGAATTTGCAAGTCTCTGTGAGCCCTGTGGCTTTGTATTAGATTTCCAGCTTCCCTTAGCTTTGTGTGTTCTCTATAGGTTGGGCCTAACAGGCTCATTAGCCTGGGCTGTTTCATGCACATATAGTAAATTTATGGTAGAGAGTAGGACCTTAAAACACATTTGATTCTTCCTTGAATTATAATTAGTTGATGTTAAAAAAGCAAGAGTCCTAGTTACCTTGTTGGGCCAAGAATAAATAAAAGATAATGAGGTATTGATCACAACAAACTGGCTTTGAGAAATTTCCGGAAAGTGTTAGCGTGCATTCATATTTACAAAGAATAATATCTACTGTGAATGCAATTCATATTGAGATGGAGAAATTAAATTTTTATTATATAATTTGACCTCAGTCATTATTTTTAATATAAACAAACAAATGGTATGATATTTTGCTATTTTACTTCTTTAAATTCTTTTGAAACAAGTCCTTGACTTATAGTTCAAGCTGGCCTTGAACTCACAGTGGAGCCCAGGCTGGCCTTCGTGCTGATGACAATTCTCCTGGTACTGGTATTAAAGGTGTGTACCCCATACCTGGCTATTTCAGCTACTGTGAACATCTTTTCAAAGATACTTCTCATAGCTATGGTCAAATTTTTTTATCATAAAATGGTCAAATTCGTGTATTATGGTTCTATGCAAAGGAGAGAGAAATTTTTCTAGCAAATTATAAATCAAATGACAGTGTTCAAATTACTTGGCCACTAAAGAAAATGAGGCAACACACCTGCTTTTCAAGTGATGTTTCTAGATAAGAGCAGATGGAGAAATCCACTGTTCAAATCATCTTCTGCGCTGGAGTTGGGGAGAAGTAAAGCAATAAACACTTTCAATGAGGCAAGTATGACACTGGAAACTAACTGAACTGGCATTTAGAATAGCTGTATTTAAAACTTAATTTTTTTTCTTTCTTTAAATGAGGATAATTTGTATTTAGGAACTTTGTTGTAAATAATATCCAATGGTTCAAAATATAATGCAAACCTGACACTAAAAGATGAAAATTTTGTAGATAGAAAGTTATGTAGTTAAAACATCTAACAGCATCTAAATATATCATCTATAATTTGGAAACAATATGTAGAAAGAAAGGAGATGGAATACAATGATATTTATGTACCATTGTGGTATAAGCCTGTGGAATGGGTTCTTTTTTGCGGTTTGAGACTAGTATTCTTTCTTTATACCTTTATACTTGTTTTGCTTTACAACCTTAGGAAACACTGCTTTTGTAATAAGTGGCAGAGTAAATGAGAAGATATAAGTAAGAATTAGATAGTAAGTGATATGCTGTGGTCATTTTCTTCTACTTACATTTATTTCATTCCTCAGGTGAAATCAATAGAAGAGGCTCTCTAAAATATTCTGAATCTGAGGCCAGGTGCTTCCAGTTCAATCTCAAAAAAAAAAAAAAAGTATAAGATGACCCATGTTTTCTTTGACTCTTATTGTTAGAAACACTTAGTCTAAGGAAGTCAATTTAAACTCTTTTGGGGAGAGATAAGGAGGGGTTCACTATCTGCAACAAATTACTGTTAGGAGCATAAACATAGAGAATGAAAAACTTTCTAAAACTCTAGGGAGAATGTTGTCAGGCCCAATTATATCATGTGATTCTTGCATTCTTGTGTTAATGAATTCAGGTAAGAACTATATCACCAACCACATTAGCACAATATTTAAATATTTTAAGGTTTATATACAAAAAACACATCATTATTTTTTTAGTTGTCTTCTACCTGCAGAAACACAGGCAGTAAATATTTTCTAAAGTCAGCATACATCTTTCCCATTCTTGCTCTTTATCTTGTTTTATTCAGACCTGCTAAATTAATTATTTTCCATTTTTTTCTGAACCCCTGTTATCTGGCTAGGTCATTTCCCATTCTTTTTTTTTTTTTAGACATGATCTCACTTTGTAGTTCAGGCTGGCTCTGAGCTCACTATGTAGCCCAGGCAAGCCTCAAATTCAGCAATCCTCCTGCCTCTGCCTCCCAAGTGCTGGGATTACAGGCGTGAGCCACCATGCCTGGCTCATTTCCCATTCTAATGAACCTATCTATTTTTAAAAGCAACTGATATGAGCCAATCAGCCAATAATTTGGCTCATCTTAAGACTCCTAAACTTATGCTCAGGTCTCTTTTAGAATGCTTTGATCAGAGTTGGCTAATATAAAATATATTGTTGTCATGTGGCCTGACTAGAGTTTGAATACCAGTTTGTGACTTCAAATGTTGATTTTTCCCTGGATACTATCATACAGTAACCTCCAAAAATAATTAATTTGGGCATTCCAAAGACATTGTCACAGACTAACTCAGCATGCATCAAGCCTATCAGTGGTGATTATTATTATTGGTGATTGCCCTCCACAAACAAAAGGAAGGCTTATAGGCATTATGCTACATGAGACTGATTTCAGTTTTCAACAGAGAAATTTCTGCAGGGAAACAACTAGTCCTTCTTGACAAGCATCTTCAAATACATCTAAGAGGTAACATTCTCTTGCTCTGGGGTTATCCCGAAATGCCACATGAATGCTAGCTTTCTCTTTGTGTAATTTTTCTCTCTATATCACTCTCCTACTTATTTTTCATTAATTTTTACCCAGGTTATCTTATTTAGAGTTGAACTGCCAAATTCAGCAAGAAGGGTGACTCACACAGCAGGAAGCAACCTAACGCTAATGAATTAGTTATTTCCCTGCTGTGTCTTCCTAGTCACATGGGGTGGAGCAACTCATGCAGACACACTGGCCTGGCCTTCTCACTGAGGACAGAAACGAAGCTCACTAATGATGAAAAGGAGGAGCGACTCTTTCTGAGAGAAGGATGGGCCCTTTTGTTTAGAGACACTATTGCATTGAACTATTCAGCAACTGATTCTTTCTCTGAGATGCATAAAAGCAATCCCCATCCCACCAAACTATGATAAAGCTATGAAGAAACATTAGAAAGGTTTCTTAATACTATGTCATTCCATATCTTTGTAAGAATATCCCTATGGCAATCTCTCTTTTCTTTCACATATATTAAATTTTGCATGCATTTGTTTAGCTGTAACAGCCATCTCATCAACCTCTTATCATTCCTGTTGCCCAATTTAATAAGCAAGAGATTCCAATTTTCAAACAATTCTTTATGTGTCTATGCATATGGTAAGTGCATTGTGTGTGATGCTTCATAACCCATTGTTATATTTCATTTGGAATAAAATGGGTTCCTTAATTAGTTTTCAGCACTGAAATGAATGGTATTCTTGCTGAAGAGTTTTGATAGTGGTAGTGTTATTCACTTAATTTTTCAGGTATGCAAGTCCAAGACCAAAATGAATGCCCCTCAGGAGTTGTTACTATCCACTTAGAACCAAGAAAAAAATAAGACAATGCTACATTGCCAGCTATAGGTCTTCTTGCGTCCGGTCAAAAGCAATATGGTATGGGTTGAATTGTATCCTTCCAAAAGACATGATGCATTCCTATCATTCAGTGCTTCAGAATGGGACTGTGTTTGTAATTAGGGTCTTTATGGTTATAATCAGTTAAGGTGAGGTCATAGTGAGCAGAATAAATGTTTAATCCTGTATGGCTAGAGTCTTTGGAAGAGCAGCAAAGACAAACATTCACAGCACTGTGAGACACAGATACATATGAGCAAAGTACAATGTGATAAGGGAAGAAGAGACCGCAGTGTTGTTTGTGGCTACAAGCAAAAGAAAGCTGAGAACTGCTGACAAATCACTCAAAGCTAGGAGGAGACAAAGAATCATTCTCCCTTATGCTTCTAGTGGAAATTTGGCACTGTGAAAATCTTGATTTCAGAGTTTCAAGTTTTACAACTGTGGATAGCACCTTTCTGGGCCCTCTTGTCTGTGCGGCTTTGTTACAGCAGCCAAGGAAACCAATACATAACCTATAATACATAACCTGCTTTTAGTTTCTATTTTTTTGATGTGTATATATATATATATATTTTTTTTTCTTTTTTGAGACAGGGTCTTGCTTTGTAGTGCAGGCTGGCCCTGAGCTCACTATATCCAGGCACGCTTCAAACTCAGCAATCCTCCTGTCTCTGCCTCCTGAGTGCTGGGATTATAGGCATGAGCCACCATGCCCGGCTAGTTTCTATTTTTTTTTACATAGCAATGATTGGGTGTATTTTTTTTTTTTCGACACTGGGGATTGAACTCAGGCCCTTGTGCATCCAAGGTAAGACTGGGTGTATTTTCAGTTTCGGAGGAGAATGGTGGAATGCATTTTTTTCCTCACCGTGTTGCGTTGCTTGAATGCCTCTTGGGCCTCCATCTTACATTTCCAAGAGTCTCCTTTCAAAGCAACAATACTGTTTCCCATTTATTAATACTTTCTGAATTCAGAATGAAATTTTTAGCACAGTGAAAATTGCTTTGGTTTGATTTTCCCTCTTCAGGTTTATAAAATGTTCTACAATTTCTCATCTCCTAATGGGATTCCTTTACACCTTGCAGTTTTATAGGGTCAGGCCCATTTTCCCAGAGCACATTGACAGTCCCTGGTTTACATCTGAGATATGGTAAAAATATGTATAGTATCACACTTCATTATCTACTTTCTTTGATGATGAGAAATATTCTTAATTCTGTCCTTGAGAAAATTGATCTTTTCTCTTTTCAAAGTGGAGGTGCAGCCCTGTCACAAGGTTGCCACATTTACAATAGAGTGTCGGCTATCTACTCTTCATTTACCAAGTCCTAACACAACACTGTATATTTGGTATCTTGTTAGAACTAACCTATCATGGGGAGGAATCTGCCGGCCTACAGGGTAAAGACCAAAGTCATGACAGGCCTTTCATATGTCACATAGATAAGTCCATATAGATATGCCCATTTCATATTCTTGAATATGAACTGTCTACTTACTAGGGAACCCTCTCATGCATTTCTCTCTATGCTAGAATGCTCT
The DNA here is from genome assembly GCA_004025085.1 of Thryonomys swinderianus. Taxonomy (NCBI): domain Eukaryota; kingdom Metazoa; phylum Chordata; class Mammalia; order Rodentia; family Thryonomyidae; genus Thryonomys; species Thryonomys swinderianus. Next base: position 33,676 of record PVIC010011266.1, read on the forward strand.
TCTCATATAATCCATAAATGCACATTTATGTTCCCCGAATGATTTTACACATTTCTAGAACAGAAGTCTAAATTAATGTTCAATTGGCCAACTATTGTCTTCCAAAAGGTATAAAACTGGAAGTTTCCTTTAGAAACGGACTGTGTCCAAATCCCAACACTTGTCCCAGGGTAAATTATGTGATTTGGTCCAGCGCTCCCATCAGTGTTTTTGCATGTTGTTGTTGCTTCTAATTATAGTTGAGAATTAAGAGTTTTATGATTTCAACATTAACACTAAGCAGAACTTTTAAAAAAATCATTATAATTAACACATAGTAGTTGTACAAATTAACAAATTTCATTGTGACAAACACACACACACATATATATACAAATATATATGTATACAAATATATATATTTTTCCACTATTTGTCATCATGTCCACTATTCATTCTGCCTTCTCTTTTACTCTTTGTTGCAATCTCATTGATTTCCTTCCCCTTCCCTGAAAATTCTTCTACTTTTCTATTTTCAGGTCCTTTTTATTATTATACTCTCAAGTTCCATCCATGTCCTTGAAAATGACCTGATTTTATTCTTCAAAGCTGAGTAATAGTCCAAGGTGTCTGCATGTTTTCCCTGCTGTTCACCTGTTGATGGGCACCAAATCTGATTCCATATCTTAGCCATTGTGAAGAGTGGGTAGTATAGTATCTCTGAATACTCTTTGAAGCTCCTAAGGGCACCTGCTGCTGTATAGAATCCCACTCAGCTTTCCCCTCATTCTTGGCAGCTTAAGAGAAGATGATAATATTTCTAGTTATGCTATATTGTTTCTCCATAAACCAAACAACCCAATTTAGTGACTTCTTGTTTTAATTTTGGAGCTCACAGAGCAATACTGTAACTTCCTTTTGTTTGTTTAAAGAATAAATAAAAACATGCTAATCTTTCCTCCCCAAATTACTGTTTGTATTTGGCCCGTTTTATCAGGTTCTATCAACCACACCTAGGTGTTTATATTATCTATTGTCATTTGCAATTTGATCTAAGACTAATATTCAAATTGAGATCTCATTATGTAATCAGAATAATTAACAGCATCAATTTGCAATTGTATATAGTCTGTCACCTCACCAGAATGTGACAGTTAACAGGGTAATTTAAATATCTTTTGGGAGCACAGTAATTATACATTGGAATCCATTCATAGTGGCTTTCAATTTATTCTGAAATAGAAAGAGAATGGAATATATTAGGGAAATAGATCACAGAATACCAGCATTTCTTTCTTGATACAACCTTGAATTGTTAATACTCCATCAATTATGTCTGAGGATATTCAAGATACCGCATTGTTTAGTTCCAGTAATCCAAGATCTGTTGACTGCTAGTCACTGGGTAACCACAGAAAATAATTGTGAGGAGTGACATATATATTGTATTGGAAGGCAGCTATGCTCTCCACTATACCACCAACAGCATATTGTATTAGTCAATTTTTTTTTGTCACTGGGGAAGAATACCTGATACCCAAAACCTAAAGGAAGGGAAATTTATTTCACTCATAGTTTTAATGGTTTAAATTCACAGTGGAGAGTTCTAGGCCATAATTGGATGGTTCTCACAGTACCCCCATGATCCCACAATCCAGTCACCTTCTAGAAACTTGCTTCTGAACAAGATACTTCTATGGGACATTTTAGGTCTCAACTATTGCATTCCACCATGATCCCCAGAGAGATTATAACCATATTATTTAGATAAATGTGTTTAGCCAATCTCTAAAAGTCACCAAGATCTTAATTTTAACAGCTGAAAATTTCAAGTCCCAAGTCATGGCAAACTCAGTTTAAGTCCCTGTAAAAATAAAAAAAGTAAGTTAAACACAACATAGAACAAAACAGAAAAGCATTTCAGTTTCCAAAGGGGAGAATAGACAGATATAAGGAACTGGGTCAACGTGAGGCCAAAAGTGAATTAGGCAAACATTAAACCCCATAGCTCCACGACCAGTGGTCAGGGACGGCTGTGGCCAGATGTGAACTCCAAGGGGCTTGAGTGGCCCATATAAACTCAGGCTGACTCTGCTTTCTGCCTGTGGCTTTTCTTAGCAGATGAGCCACATGCTTAGCATCTCCATCTTCTTGCACTTTCTTCTGCATCTTTGGTTTCACTCCCAAAGCTTCATCTATTATCTTTCAGAGACCCTTTGCAATAACTGTGATCCTGTCATTCATTTCTGCCCGGCCTCCTAGACCTTCCTCTGAAATAAGGGTAGGAGCCATCATGGCCCCATTACTTCTATATTATACATGCTTGAAAAATAAGGCATCTTTCATATTGTCTTGGTGTACAGTATTTGGCATTTTAAAAAGGCTGATCTTTTTGAGAGCCATGGTTTTCTTGAATCAAATTGTGTAGACATTTGCTTTGTTGGTCAAGTTTTAAAATCATTTAGCTCTGTTCGAACTAACTAATCGAACTGAGATTTTGCTAAAAGTAGCCAGCAGTGACCATGCCACCACCTAAACATTGGGCTGTCAGAAGTGGACAAAACATGGGCAAATTCTTTGCCAGAATGAAACACAAGTGGCCCTTACTCCAGTTTCTGATACAGTTCTCATTCCCACTGGAAGCTTCCTGAGCCTCCGTTTACAGTTAAATTCTTAACATCATTCTGATCTTCTGAACTCCAACCAGAATCTCTTCTTAATCTTGGCTTACAGCATTTTAGGGCTTTTCTGTCTAGCATCTCCAAACCTTTCTAAACTTCTCCCACAAACCAATTCCAAAGTCTTCTACACCACACACAATCACCCACTACCAAAATGGTTTTCTGGTATTAGTCACTTTTCTGTTGTTTTTAGGACAAATTATCTGACATCCACAATTTAAAGGAGGAAAGGTTTGTTTTTGTTCGTAGTTTTGATGGGTTCAGGGCATGGTAATCTGGCTCCAGGGCATAAATCCCATGGTGGAAATGCTTTTTGCCTCATGGTGAGGGAAATCGGGAGAATGAGCCAAGGAGGAAGATTTTCTCCACTTCCTCCAGCCACGCCCCACTTTCTAGCAATACAGTTAACTAGGAACTCACCAATGAATTAATGATCAATATGACTCTCACTCATTCAATAACTATTCAAAAGCCCTACTTCTGAACATGAGGCTTTAAATCAAAATCTAAACAAATATTTTAATTAAGGAATTTCTTCATGTACAGCAGATATGCTACATTAATCACATGAGCATGTTCATATAACGATCAAGGCTCCCATGTAGTGTATCCTGTGAAGAAGAATAAAGTGAAGTTTTGCATGATTTAATGATGTGAATAAGGGAACTATCTCCATCTAGACATTAGATATAGTCAAAGTTACTTTCTGATAGAGGCGATGCAACATAGAAACATAATGTACATACTTAAATTCATACTTTTGAGACTTAGTTTTACTTTTAAAATTTCTATGATTGAATTAATCTACACTTCATAGTCATTTTCTCTTTAGCTTTTAATTAGGTTTAGTTAGCAGTACCTTGCCCACAGTATGGAGAAATTCTACTTCTATGCCACCTCCAGACAAGTTTTCATGTTGACACAATGTGCTTTGGCCAATTGTGGGATGTGAAACCACAGAACCTGGCCATACCCTCACTCAGGGTAATGATCTCATCTCATCTTATGTCAGGTGAGTTGGCCAGTTCTGAAGTGACAGTAGATGGTCTTTTCTACAAATTATCACTGCACATCTTAAATTTATTAAGCTTGATCTAAATTGAGGCAATCTATTATGCTCATTACTCTGTGGATATGATGTAAAGACTGCATTATCTATTCATTCTTTTATATTCATCTATTAATTTTAATAGATTCATTACTGATCTGCTGATATTTTATTCAAATTTCCAACTTTATTGAGAAAGAATTGGCAATTAAAAATTAATATATTTGTGTACACTGTAGTGTTTTGATGTGACTGATATAGATGATTGGCATAGATATAGATAAACAGCATGTGACAATAAATTCTCTTCTCATAGTTACCTTCCGCCTTATTATGTGATAGTATAGACTATCAGGAAAACTCAAGTATTTAATAGAATATTTTCACCGACAGTCACCATGTAGTACACTAGATATCCAGAACTCTTTCATCCTGCACAGTGAAAAGTTTTTACACGTTAACCAGTATCTTCTCATTTTACATGTCCCACGTGAACCCCAAACCCATTATTATTCTGCCTCTAAGTTTGATGTTTCTACATGAGATTCATGTAAAAGTGACTTATCATGCATCATTTTTCTTAAGCTAATGTCCTACAGATTCTACTGTCTCTTTTGTCATAAATAGAGAATTTCCTATTTTTTAATTGAATTCTTTATTGGTACATTTTATGTACAGTTTCCAAACACACTCAACATTGGGGAATTCATACCAGTATATGACAGAAGTTAATTCTCATTTTTACCCATATCCCTACCTGCCCCCAAACCCCCACCCCTTATATACATGCTATTTTTTCTTTCCAAATCATATTTAAGAATTTCCTATTTTTTAAGGCAGAATAATGTGCATGTGCATTCAATAGCACAGTTGTTACATTTATCTATCAGTGGGCACACAGATCGATCTATGCAATGGTGTTGTTGCTAATATTGCATCTTCCTCAATTTCATAAATGTTTCATAGTTTTAAGTATGCAGATATTTCATTACCTTGGTTAATTTTATTTCTAATGTTGCTTTATATACTACTGTAAGGATAGTTTCCTTAACTTTTTTCATAGCTCATTTTTAGTGTACAGAAATGCAACTGATTTTTGTGTGATAGTGTATTTTCCCACTGTACTGAATTTATTAGTTCTAACATTCTAAAGGAGTGCTTAGTGATTTCTCTATATAAGAATACTTCATCGGCATGCAGAGATAATTTCAGTTCTTTCTGTTTTGGATGTTTTTTACTTATTTTTCTTGTTTGAAGAGCCTTAGAATTCCCAGTACCACGTTGACCAGAAATGGTAATAGTGAGGATCTTTATTTTGTTCCCGATAATAGAAGAAATGCTCTCAGTCCTTCTCTCAGTCTGGTGTTAGCTGCAAGCTTGTTACACACAGTCACTGTTACCCTGAGGTACTTTCCTTTTACACCTAATTTGTTGAGATTAAATATGTAGCCAACAAAAGTATGGTTGCCTCTGTTTATTTATTCAGCTCTTCTCTCTGGTTTTGAATCAAATTCCACCATGTTCTTCCTTCATTTGGTGGTGGCAGAACTCGAATGGCATTAAGAACTGGTGGTTAGCCCGACGTTTTATTAAAGGTTTCTCATTCTTCCTGAATTTATCTTTCTTCTGAATAAAACTCTAGTCTTCATTTGAGTTATAGAGGTCAGGGTTATTGAAGTTCGCCTGCTCACATCACCAGCTGCAGGAATTAGACAGGTATGTGTAACTAAGAACGGCCTGACAAGACCCCACAAGGAATAGCTGTGTGCTTTCATGAGGGCAGAAGCCACAACATGTCAGCATACAAAACTGGAACAATCACTGACAGGGGCCCTGAAACTTTTGGTCCTAGTTCCTAGAGCCCTCTATTAATGACAAAGGATGCTCTTTATCTTTGGGTTGTCAGACACCAAGAAACATATAAAGTTACTCTGTCCTGGGAGTCAGAGCACCAGTTTGACAAGAAGTCTTTTATACCCCACTGGCCATGTGCTCAAATTAGAACACATGAAAAATTAAACCACACATTAATGATTATCATAAACAGGCTGGCATAAAGTGCTTCCAAGAGACTCTTGGACTTTAAATAGCACAGAAGATAAATCAAACCTGAGGCATTTTGTCTTTCTCCTGAGTGACTATTTTGTCCCCAGTTTCCAGTTATTTGTGGAGATTGATTTAAAGCTGTTACTCGTTTAGCTTTTCTTTGCACAGCAGCGTTGAGCTTCTTTGTGAGGCTCCAGTAGATTCCATGCAGCTAAGGTTATAGTACAGGGATGATCTGAGAACTTAATTAGTTCTATAGAGCAAATTAGTTGGGCTGGAAATTGCTTGGCATGTTTTTCGGTGAACGTTCAGCCCCTTGTGTTTGTCCTTGAAGCCAACTGCACCATTTTGGGGTGGTGCTTACCTTTAGTTTCTCTGTGTCTTTCACTTTTTTTGCAAGTTTTACTCTGCATCTGCATTTTTTATAAGTTGCTACTTCCATGCTTGAGTTGGTGAATAAAACATTAAGAAGATAACTTGTTTTTTAAAAAATTAGTATTCAACTTAAGATACACTGTTGGAGAATCACATTGTCTAGATGATTCACTTTTTATTGATTGATTGATTGATTGATTGATTGATTGATTGATGAAACAGGGTTTGCTTTTGTAGTTCAGGCTGGCCCTGAGCTCACTATGGAGAGGCTAGCCTTGAACTCACAACAATCCTCCTGTCTCTCCCTCCTGAGTGTTGGGATTACAGGCGAGAGCCACCATGCCCAGCTTTGTGATATGTGGTACCGGGGATCAAACCCCGGATTTTGAGCTTGCCAGGCAGACACCGGAACCACTGATGGCCTTAGATGATTTAATTTAAGTTAAAACAAAAGTGAGAAAATGTTTTAACTTCCATTCTCATTAATGTTTCTTTGCCTAAAGAAGAAAAATATTCAAATTAAATGAGGCCAACAGAGTTATTTCAGCATTTTAATTGGGATAATTATCAATTTTGGAGAAAATTGAACTAGTAATATTTTAGGTAATTCATCAGGATATAAACTAGTGAGATAAAGAAGAGATTAATGTTTTGATCCTTGGTCTACCATATAATTACCTTGGTCTTATATAATATGGCCTTGGTCTCATATAACTATATGTAGTTTTACTATTAAATTGTATTTTGATGTAGCTTGTGAAGAGTTAAACTCTGATGAACTTTTTTTGTGACCCTTTAGAATTATTAGACATATACTAGAGGAAGCATTTACTATATAAATACAACACTGTATTAGGCATCATTTCAACTACTTATTCAATTTGTGTGTGTGTGTGTGTATTGCCAGGAATCAAATTCAGGGCCTTCCACTTGCCAGCAGGCATGGTTTATTACATTTTTTACTTTATGTGCCTTTTATCATATTATATTCAAATCTGGAGGAAAGAGATTGTAGCAACTTCATTCTTTTGCAGGTAATAGATACTCAGAAATGCTACTTGTAAGTAATAATTGCCATGAACATATTTTATCAATTCCATGATTTTTTAGGTATTACTATGAAATCAGTGAAGCATAAGAAATCATGATAAAGGTATTGTCTCAATAAAATTGTCTCTTGGGGTTTATATAACCTAGCAAAAATAAGTTAGTACAGTATCCCAGATATTTATTTATTTATTTATTTATTTATTTTTGAGACAGGGTCTCGCTTTGTAGTTCAGGCTGACTCTGAGCTCACTATGTAGCTCTGGCAAGTCTTGAACTCAGCAATCCTCCTGCCTCTGCCTCCTGAGTGCTGGGCTTACAGGTGTGAGCCACCATGCCCGGCTCTGTGGTATGCGGCATTGATGGCTGGTGGGTGTGAGTCTCCATGCCCAGCGTTGTATTTGGTTACTGGGGATCGAAATCAGGACCTTGAGCTTGTGAGGCAGGCGCTAGAACCACTGAGCTAACCCTCTGGCACCCTAGATATTTATTTTTTAAAAGCATCTTATCCTCTGAATAAGAAAAAGGAAAGCAATATAACTTATTTTTACTTCATTTTCATTATTTTATTTATTTAAAAGCCATATTTCATCTCAATTAGATTTTAGAATCTTGATGTAAATCTATTACAATAAAGTAATGAGGTTTTCTTGCATTTTATTTAAACCATATTAATTGGAAATGTTTCTGCCTGAAGAATTTTGTTATTTGCTCATGAAAATAATGTGGCTATTATATGTTTTATGTATTTAATGCATTTTTGTTTTTCTAGCCATTAGTTCCTCCAAAACTATTAAGTCAAATACAGTATTGCATCACTGCTGTGTTCTTGACAAAAACTGGCACATAATGGCATCCATTAAATACTGTTGATTAAATTAATAAGTTGGA
>PVIC010011267.1:0-41705 GCA_004025085.1 Thryonomys swinderianus
AGGAAAGGAAAGGAAAGGAAAGGAAAGGAAAGGAAAGGAAAGGAAAGGAAAGGAAAGGAAAGGAAAGGAAAGGAAAGGAAAGGATGAAGGAAAAACATGAATTGTAGGTCAAGCAACTTTTTTTTCTTTCCTTTCCTTTTATCTCATTTTCTTTTCTTTTTTGGCAGTACTACTAGAAACTAGGTCCAATGCCTCACACATACTAGGACAGAGGTCTTCCACTGAGCTACCTTCTCAGTCTTGCCTGTTGAGATGCCTTGTGCAGTCCTGTCACAGCTTTCAGGTTGCTGGAGCCACAGGTATATGCTCCCACATCTGGCGAGCAACTTTCTCAACACTAGATGACAAGATTTTTTTTTGGGGGGGGGGGAGAAAGAAAAATGTCAGAACATAGTACTGAAACACTCTGACATCAAGTTCAAAAATTTTTATGCCTTATACCATACTGCCCTATCATCATATAGCACTCAGTCTCATGATTTAGAATCAAAAGGCAGAAAGTGTCTTTGTTACTGAACTCAGAGGGTGAAGAGAAAACCAACTCAATGCACTCTTGGTTTCCCAGGAATAGGAGTAAAAGACTTCTGATGCTTTAAAAATTTTGCACCCAATTTGTACAAGATAGTAACAAATGATGTTATCTGGGATTTGAAAGAACTGAATAGTATTAAATATGCCAAGGGGAAGAGCAAAAACAACAAAAAAATTCTGCAAGCACCAGTCAATAAAGCAAATCATCCTAAGCTCAAAATAATGACACCAAGACAGAACAGGACATTTCTTGCTGGTCAGCTCCATCCAAATGAACCTCCAATATCTCATGCCCCATATGTACACATCTAAATTCACTATCTTTACACCAGCAATTTCAGGAGCACAAATATTATTCCAGCCAGCATAATGACTACTTCAAATCCTCTGTTCAATAAGGTGCCACATCAACTTGCCAAATCAATATATTTATGTGAATTTCCTCTTTTTCATCTAACTTCCATTTCTGTAGTTGTCTTTAATTATTTATTATCACATTTGTTCTTTTCTTGCTTCCTATTTCTTTTCCCATCAGCGCTCTATATAAAATATAAAATTCTTCATATTATTTTTATTGTTCTTTTTTTATTAGTACATGTTGACATAATAAATGTGCATATGGAGTTGGTACATATACATATTTACACCTTAGTTCACTTTATTTCTCCTTCCTTTCATGTCCTTCTCCTCTCCTACTCCTAGACACCCTTTTTATTTCTAAAAGGTCTATCTTCCTGTTTCCTATTATCTTTTATAACACGGCTCCCGAAAGAATAGAGGCCAAATTTTATATTCCTCAGCCTTTAATTCCTATCTCCACTCATATCATCTCTTCACTCAGCTTAGTCAAAGACAATGAAACTCTTCTATACCTAATGATCACTTACTGCCACAAGTCCTTGTACTTCTCTCTTCAAGATATACTCTCTTGCCTAATCTAACCCACTCCCTCCCTTATAGCGACTATTGGATGCACATTTAGAGCCAGTTGGTTTGACTAGCTCTCATTTATAACTATTTCTCAATACTCTAATCTGTTGTCTTTACATTTTACCTAGGACAGAACTAAAAGAATCCATGAAAAAATGAACATCAATTCTCTGATATAAAAATCACATAAATGGACTCTATATACTTGAGGAAAATGGGCAAATCATCCTATGATTCAAAGAAAATTTTTCTTGCTGCTGTTGAATTCAAAGCATTTTTTCCTGTGCGGTTACTGCTAAACTGAAGAAGCTAGAAATCTGTTGTGAACAGGCATTACCATGAAAGGTAATTTCATTAAAAATACATTTTAAGCAAATAAGAGTTTGTTCTATATAAATTAGGGGTGTGTGTGTGTGTGTGTGTGTGTGTGTGTGCATGCACGTGTGCACACGTGGCTGTGCGTGAAGCTGGAAAGGAAATATCTTCTCTTGCCAATAACAGTAAGAGGAAGATGACTACGATCTAATGCAGTGATAACTACTTGGATTGGCTGTAAAGATTTCTTGACACTGAATAGTGTTACATATTAGAATGATTTATCCAGAGGATTTTCACCACAGTGACATCCTATAACTTTGAGGACATTCACAGAACACACACACTTGCCTTCATTTTGAAGTATTTGAATTTGTAAAAGACAAAGCTTTTTTTCTCCTATTTTAGGCCAAAATTAATATTTAAGACACTACCTATTATATTATGTCATAGAGCATGGGTAATAGTTAACTAATACATCTAACATGAACAGTTTTTCAAAATATCTTGGAAATACAATCACATGTCTAAGATTAAGGTGTTTTCTGTCACCCCTTCCACCCCCACCCAAAGTAGAACTCTTGATGGCAGAAAAAAGTTTTCGGTGAAGCTGCCTTCTGTCCTATCAATCCACAAATTCTCAAATTACAGATCTGCTGTTGTGTTCTGACACATCTGCTTTGCAATGTAAAATAGTGTTTTCTTTAATAAGAATTCCTCAAAAAGCCCTTAGGCTCCTTGCCTTTGTTTGCACAGCCTGAGAGTTTTCATTTAAAGTTTTCACACTGTTTTTAAAATTCTCCATTTTTGTTTCTAAATTAGTTACAAAAAGTCCATAAACCTCAGTTTTGGCTTCACTGTTTTAGCTACACAGAAGTTCTAGAAAGAAATGTGCAGAGAAATTCCTAAGGTTTCAGTGAAACAAGATTGTCCGACTGACAGCAACATCTTTTTCTTCTCTTCTTTGATGTTGAAAAGTAGAAAAAAGAAAAGAAGAGACATTCTCTACAGAATTCCTATTCTAGGGATGCAAACTCTACCATGAATTAAGGAATCTCAAAGGTTGATACTGGATTTTCTGCACTGGACCTCAAGTGGACCTGGCACTCAGATAAAGCACACTACTCATTCTAAACTACACATCTGCTCAATTTCCTGATTAAAACTCCTAAAATAAGCTTTCTAACCATCCTCTCATTAAAAAATAAATATATGCATGATGTTTAATGTTTTCACAGGAAATATATACATTTGACCTTTTCTCATTAGGTAGAACCATGTAAAGAAATATAAATTCTTAGACTAGGGATTTAGCTTAAGTGGTACCGTGCCTAACTTGCAAACACATGTCTATCTGTAGTATGTACAGTTCTGAGTCTGAGTAAAAAGTTACTTGGCATCTGTGTACCTGTCTTCAACTACTGATGGGAAATATTTTGTAAAGTAACCAGAAAGATAAAATACCATGAAAACCATGCTTGGTGAAATGCAGTGAATAAAGTAAGAATCAGTAAGGATTAACTTATGGTTAGCTCTCCCTTCCATAGACAACTGTCAGAAAATAACCTGAAAATTCTACAGATGTTCTGATTTCCTAAAGCTGAGACACAAAACATCTGGGTTTCTGAAATTCCCCTACTTTTGCTTAGCCTTTCCTTCACAAGAATGACATGATCTGTAAGGAACAGTGACTTGTAGTAGCATCTAGCTTAGTAGGATATACAATTCTTTCCTTTTTTCCCTATTATTACTCAACATCACCGTGCATTTTTTCCCTGTTATCACTCATCATCACCGTGGATTTCCATGTGAAATTTGCTTTCTTGAAATGTATGGAAAAACTCCCTTCATTTTCCATCTAATGTATATATTGTAAAGCAGGATAGTGCTCTTCTGAAATACCTTCCAGTATTGAATCTCCTCTCAACAGCTATAAGAAGATATTGACCATCTGGTCTTAGTAGTGTAGAAGGTACTTTACTGATTACCAATTATCTGTCAGGTCTGGAAGCATTCAGTACCAAAGACGCCCTGTCTACAACCCAGAAGAAAAAGGGACATTTGGCCAATAGCAAGGGTCTAATCAGGGGTATCTTAAAAGAGAGTTTTGTGAAATGCTCTTTAGTTACCTGTAGCTTAAGAATATTACAACTGCAATAGGAAAGGATTTAAGATGTTTATTGTTTTCTCTGAGTGAAAACACTCCATGTACATCTTGCAAGTAAAGCATAGCATTTACTTCCATTTACTGTTACTTTCAATTTCTACCAAAAGTAGATTATTTATTTCCTTACAGTCTTAAAATGAAATTTACTGGTTACCATTTAATCTCTCTCACTAAATCACAGTCACACTTTTGATCTATAAGCTGTACAATCACGGAGAACTGTCTGCAGGGCTCCTTGAGGTGCAGCGCTGCCTACCCTGCTGGAGAATGGCTCCAGGCTGCGAAGTGTCTACACTTCCCATATCTATCTTTTAAATAATTTACCTCTCTCCTCCTTGTTGTCAAGCTGTCAGTCAGCTGTCACTTTTTACTGCTGTCAGTGAGCCTGCCTCTATCACACCCCAATTTGATGTTGTTAATCTGCTGTCAGCTGAAAAAAAATCAGATAATCAAGACCTCTGAAATGACATTAACAATGTAAGTTGGTGGGCAGAACACCGGATGGAGTTTCTGAGATATGAGTTCTAGTTCTCCTTCTGCTTCCATTTAGCTGTGTGACTGTGAGAAGACACATAATTTCTCTGGGCTACCTTGCTGTCTTTATCCTTAAAGTGAGGAGGGTGTGTGTGTGCTTGTAGGGTAGAGGGAGACAGAGAGAGACAGACAGACAGAAAGACAAAGACAGAACTACAAGAGAGAAACACAGAGACAGACATATGCAGAAAGAGAAACACAAAGAGAGAGACAGAAGACAAAAAGACCAAGAAACAGATTCTGAGGGACCTGAATTCTAAATTTCTCTTACTATCAGAGAAAAGATAAAACTATTAAATAAGTTAACAAAGTTCAGTGAAGGGAACCACTAAACCTGTAAGTACTGGATTCAAAGTTGCTTTTTCAGTAATCATCTTACTTAACCTCAGTGTTCTAAATTCACTCCTGATGTTCTTACAACTCTTTTCTCTCTGTTCACAGGACAATGGTATCATTGTTGCCTTTCTGAATCTTAGCTTTTCTTCTCACTTCAATCATGGACTTTTCCTCCGGCAACTTGTCAAGAGTTACTGGCCTTAGTTAAAAAGGTGAAGGTGATGAGGAGGAACCTGTAAAGGAGCCTGACAAGCAGCAGGCTTTTGTATGAAAATCAAAAGACTGTGTATCTTTGAAGCCAACTAAAGAATGTGTGATAGTGTGTGCAATGCTGCTAATGTGTCGGTGAAGATGAGTAGACTGAGAAGTGATCACAGCATTTGGAGGCATGGGACTCACTAATCATCTTAAAGAAAACAGTCAACACAAAGATGTGAAAAAGGAACAGTTGAATATTGATAGACTGGGAAGCTATATTAACTAAGCTAAGCACAGAACTGAAGCAGTAGCAGAAGGGAGAAGTAGAATTAAGTCAATGTAAGAAACAATGTTTTTTGGTATGCTAAAAGGAATGATTCTGAAAAGAGGAAAACTAGTAACACAGAACATAAAGGAAAGAACCCCCAGAACACTGGTCCTTGAGTATGCAAATTGGACTTAGGGGAAAGGAGCAAATGTAGGCCTTCCTTAGAGAAGCAAGTTCAGTTCATCCACAACAACAGGTGTGACGTTGGGGAACACGCACCACTGGCAGATATAATGGTGTTGGGGCATAAAATTTCCTTCGGATTATCTCTGTTTTCTCAAGCTCAGTTGATAATGGCACAGATAACTTGGTATCACAGTTTCTTTAAAAAAAAGAAATAAGGGGTTGTAGGGAGGCCAGGGGAATGGGAAAAAATCAGAATCAAGATATATCATGTACAGGTACAAATTCTCAGTGTTGAAGGGGCTCATGAGGTGTATCTAAAATGTACCATAAAATCAATAAAGGAAAAAAAAGATTCAATAGAACTGTATGGGGGGGGGAGGCTGGCTGGGGATGTGGCTGAGAGGCGCCACACCTGCCTGGTCCTAGGTTCGATCCCTGGTGTTGAAAAAAAAAATCTAAAAAAATGCTTTAAAAAGAAAGGCATAACTTACTATCTAAAAATGCGAAATATGGTATGTTTGACAGATAACCCAAGGGTCCTGTCTGAACTGAGGCACAGGAATTCAGAACATACTATCAAGTGTGGTTGGGTGATTTTTCTGTAGTCAGTTTTAACTCTCTAAGTACAGAAAGAAAGTAAAGAAATGGATGGAATGAGGTTGGGGATTTTTTTCAATCTAGCCCAAAGCAAATGACAAAAAAAAAAGAAAAAAAAAACTCCAGATCATGCAACATGAATATCAAAGTGGAATACAGAAGTTAAACTGCATTAACAAGAGAATAGGAAGATGAAATGTAAGAAGTTGACTCAACCGGAGGAGATCAAAGGACTGTTTGAGAATGATAGAGCAACTAAATAAACCAATCTCTATTTATATTAGACTGACCTTTTGGCAGAGTAGCTCTCTATTTTCATGAGTCACATACAGGAAGGTGGGAGGTAGAGTGGAGACAATACTCTGTATTGAGGTAGCAGTAATGAGCTTGTTTATAAATTAATGGGGGTAGGAGTGCTAATAAGAGGAAATAATATTTTATTGGGTTTTATTATATTCAGCCAGGCATCAAGCAAGCATTATTTTATTTAATCACTTCATCATCCCTATGAGGGGACAAAATAAATATAACCAAAACCATTAAAGAACTTAGGCTCAGGGTCATTCCACTGCCACAAGTCAAAGAGCTAATGAGTTAAGACTCAAATATATGTATGTGTGGCTATAGCATTTAAAAGGTCTCCTATTATTTAATGTTTAAGAGACATGAGGATATATTTGGAAGACAATAGTTTCTCTTGCTACTACTTTCTCTAGTATTTGAAAATAGGGCAGAGAATGACAAAGTGAGTGACATGTAACATAGCTGCCACAAATTAGTATTACTTAATGCCTGTGTGACAGTCATGCTCTTTCTTTATAAATCCTCATTAATTTTGCTAGAAATGTGGCTTTACCCTCTTCTTCAGTTAATACCTATTATATCATATTATGTTATATAAAACATTAATAATTTAACTACGTGTTGTTTTGTTTTTATTTAAACTCATTTTGCCATGAGCAAAGTTACACATTTATAGAGAAAGATACAAGCACTCAACAAAACTTTTGTTTTTTAATCACTTTAGCTGTTTTTCCTTCAGAATTACTAAATACTTTTTCAATATCTCATGTCATTCATGCAAAGAATCCCTTCCATACACTATGTAAATTCAAATTGTAATGCAAACTACCATTTGGGAGTAACTCAAATAACACCCCAGGCTAAGACCTTATTCACAAATGCTATCTTGGCCACTGTATTTCTTAACCTTCTTCTATTCAGCTAGATTCTTTTAAGCTACCATAGTTCAAATTAATAAACCATTCGATTGCCACAGGTGTATTAAACATAAGATGTTGCAGAACCATATCAGATGCAAATAAATTTAGGACATTTCATTTATTTGAAAACCTATATTAGTAATAATGAAGGTGAATTATAACCACTTACTAAAGATGTACTTTTCCCACAGAGTATATAAAAATTTAAAAACTTATTTCAAAAAATAAAACTAATATTTTAAAACTTCAGGTATGTGACTGTGTTAATGACTGTGTTTTAGATATGAAAATCTTTCATCACACCTACCATAATCATAGAATCAACCAACTACAGATCAAAAACACTAGACAGGGAAAAAAATGTATCTGCACTGAACATGTGCAAATTTTTCTATGTCATTATTGCTTGATTAATATTAGATAACAACTAGTTGCATAGCCTTTACAGTGCATCGGGTCCTGTAAATAATATAGAGATGACTTAAAACATACAAGAGGATGTACATAGGTCATATACATAAAGACTTGAGCCTATGTGGAGTTTGGTATCTCCAGAGAGTCCTAAAGCCATTCCTCAACAGCTATGAAGACATGAGTATACACATGCGCACGCACATACACACACACGTGCACGCACACCACAGACACACATACACCCCTGAACATTGTGACACTGGTTCCATTTAGCTTTATAATTTTCAAAAGAGAAAATAAATCATTAAATGTTATTGGCAAATGACTTACAATGGCAAGAAGTTTCAACTGTACAGGGAAATTTCAGTAGAAGTCACACAACTTGGACCTAATCCAGCCTGTGACAATAACAAGGTGACTGTAAGCCAGTCTACCTCTTTCTGTAAGGACTGTACAAAGTGCTGTAAGTTAAATTTTATGCCTCACTAACTTGATTTGGTACGGAGCAGATTGTTTCATCAATGAAATATCAACTAGCAAGACACTTGATGAATTCAACATTGTGGGTACAGATGAGGACTTCTGTCCTGACAGCAAAATCTGGGTGAAATCAGTAAGTTTAGAACATAATAACTAACATGGATGTCCTGCATAGCATGTATGGACACTAAATCATTTCCTGCCTTCACTTTGGAGATGGGCAAGAAGCAGCTGTCCCTGAACTCCTTCTAAGGACGCAGACAATTACAAAACAGCAGCATCCCCACTTATTGTGAGTCCCAGTGAAGTAACTTTCTATTCACCAGGGAGAAATATTCTTGGTGGTAGTAAAAATAGTTTTTCAGGGTTTCATCAAAAATGAAAAAGAATTCCAAAATGTTCCCTTTGAGCCACATCATCCATTGCTAATTCAGGGTGCGCCCAATAACAAGGGTAATAAAAAATGTCCTTAGTAACTGAGAAAGAAAAATGTCTATTAAGTGCATTTGCAAGCCAATACAGAAGATTTAACTCTTTATTAATGTAAATAACAAAAATGTAGCAGGAAATATTAGAAGAAAAGCATCCAGACAATGAGCTATAACATCAATTTATTTAGAAGAGTTACTATTGTGCATATATACCAAGGGGCAAACATTGAGAAATATGCTCGACAATAACGTCTGTAATGACAACAAAATAATAAGTGTTGAAAGCCAAAGTAACATAGGACAATATTCTCTATCTATCTATCTATCTATCTATCTATCTATCTATCTATCTATCTATGGGTAAAGGAAAGAACTAATATGTATACCAACCACTCATTGATAATTTAGCCATGTGATTATTTAAAATCTTTGTAAATCTTATCACAGTAAAATAGAACTAAATTCTCTAATTAATCATGCTGATACTGAAAAGTTACAATTGGCAAGAAGAACATCAACTTCAACATATTTGGGAAGTAATTTATAACACAAAATTGAGAAAAGAGTCAAAGACACTGACCTGCTCACATCAGGAAACCTGATGGGAAAGTAAATAACTTGGCACTTGGGTCTGATGATACTTTCCAGATCCCTGGGTCTGTGATCAGGAATCAACTTCATAAATTTCCCAATAGAAGTGAGAAATGACTCCATGTTAAAAGCTGAGTTGAACACAACCACATCAGCCACCAAGCTGTAAAAGGAAAAGATAAATGAAATGACAAGATCAGATTCATTCAGTTATTTTTATAATATAAACTGTGTTAATCAGAGTTTACATTGCACCTTAGGCTTAAAAAGAAAGTTGTATTTCTCATCAGTATCTCTCAAAGTGTCTCTAACAGGAGCTAGTTTCATTCCATCACAGGAAGTTGTGTTGGTGTCATCAAGGAGGAAAGGCAACAAGAGGACTGAATGATGCAGTGGGATCATGTGTGACTACAGAGCAAAGCACATGCCCGACCACATGATGCCAGGAAGTTTCCACATCAGCAATCATAATGAACACACCAAAACTTCTTTTGTTGTACCCCAACTAGCCATATTAAGTTTTTCTGGTAGTGATGCACTTCATTTTACACTATGCCACTGAGAACAGTATGCTTATTGTATTTCTCATGATTTTATAAGCTATTTTCATACTAGCCTGTGATATATATATATACTATTTGATTAAAATCTATTACCTAACTTGGCTTTTGCTTTAAAAAGTTGTTGTTTACATATCTATGTCCTACTTATTTCACTTATGAGTATGCCTGTGGTATACATCCCTTCAGCTATAAAGATATCTAATTTTTGATGCTTTATGACAGAGTAACACACCATTTTATTTTAAAAAACACATCTCTATCCATTCTCCAGTTATGGGCATTTGGGTTGTTTCCATGATCTAGCTATTGCAAATTGTGCTGCTATAAACATGGGTTCATATATATCACTTTTAAGTCTTTCATGTATGTACCTAGCAGGAGAATAGCAGTGTCCAATGGGAACTCTATTTCTAGTTTTTTGAGAAATCCTCACATTGATTTCCACAGTGACTGCACGAGTCCACATTCCCACCAACCGTGAAGTAGGATTCCCCCCTCACACACACACAGCTCCACCAGCGTATGTTGTTGGTTGAATTGACAGCAGCTCTAAGGTGGAATCTCCAGTGTTATTTTCATCTGCTTCTCTCAAATGACCAGTGATGTTGAACATTTTTTTATAATCTTCTTTGTACCTTTTCCTTCTTCATCTAAAAAAATGTCTGTCATTTCAGAGGCCCACTTTTGATTTGGGTCTTTAAATTGGGGGGGCAACTTTTACGTTCTTTATATATTCTAGATAGTAAACTCATAAGTGAAATAAATACAACACATGTATAAATACTCTATCATTTCTCTAGTATGAGAAATTAATGGTGCAAATGAGGTCCAGAATATTTTGATAGGTATTATGGAATCTGAAGAAAATGTTCAAAGGAAAAGGGGAACTGGAGGGAAGGTGGGGGAAAACAAAGAAGGGGAAGAAAATTTGATGGTTTAAAAAGAAAAAAAAAAACAGAAACAAAAAAAACCCAATGGTTTGGGGGGGGGGGCTGAAGAGAATGACAGGAGAATGAGAAAAATGAGAATCAAGATATATTATGTACATGAACAAATTCTCAATGAGCCATGTGACCATAATGCATTCCTAAAATGTACCAATAAACTCAATTTATTTAAAAAAGTAATAAAATAAAATTAAAAGTTTCTGTTACTGTTACACTTTTTTAAAGTTCTGTGACTATCCATGGAGGATAGTATCTCTACAAATAACTTATTTTACTATTATATTCGGGGTAATCAGAAAAGTAGAAAAATGAGTAGAAATGGATCCAGAAATCCATCACATTCAAGCCTACTCATTACATAAAGGAATCATAAAAGACCATAATCCAATAAATATTTAAAATTAAACAAGACACATATAATATTGGCTATTGCTTTTCATAGAAAGACTGTTATTCTCTTTAATGATTATAAAATAAAATGAATTGGTACATGAGGATCTGAAAGCAGAACCAGGCATACTGCTTCATGCATGTAATCACAGCATTCTGGGAGACTAAGACAGGGGATCACTAAGATTAGGGAAACACTGCCTCAAATATAAACAAACAAACAAACAAATAAATAATGGAGTATGTAGCTCCGTGTGATGGTTCTCAGTTTCATCCTCTACTGGGGGGTGTGGTTCTTGTTTCATAAACTTGTCATCAGTTTTCTGATTATCTATAAAATTTTCTTGGACACTGATGAACAAAAACAGTAACTAGGGCCGGGCGTGGTGGCTCACGCCTATAATCCCAGCACTGGGGAGGCAGAGACAGGAGGATTGCTAAATTCGAGGCTTTCCTGGGCTACATAGTGAGCTCAAAGCCAGCCTGAACTACAAAAGAAGACCCCGTATCAAAAACAAACAAACAAACAAAAAACAGTAACTAGAAAAGAACTAAATAAAACCTGCATGCGTAGTGTTCTCTCTTTATGAATCAGAAATTGATTTAATAAATTACCATCATGATTTCTGAAAATGCCTTGTTTCATTTAACCAATGGTACAATGTCACTGGATCTTCATGAAATGCATACAAATACTTTCAAAAGTAGATAATATAAAATTAACTGTACAAAAAAGTTTAAATTCATCCTAAACATATATAATAGATAAATAATGTTGAAAAGAAAATACACAAGAGAGGCTGAGGGAGAAGAATGGAAAGTTTGAGCCCACAATGGGTGATTTAGCAACTAAGACCCTCAAAAAATTGTTTCTCATTTAAAAAATAAACAAGGGTTAGAGATGTAGCTCAGAACAAAAGCCCTGTGTCCAATGTCCATCACACACAGAAAGAAGAGGAAAGAACGAGAGGGGAGGAAATGGGAGGGGAGGGGAAGAGAGGGAAGAGGAGGGGTGGGGAGAGGGAAGGCAAAGGACATATAAGTCTACAGGACTGAAAAACAATAAAATCCATACTGGATTAGAAATAGCATACCAAATCCTCAGATTACTTTACATTACACTTACTGAGCTAAATTTACTATTTACACTTATTTACATTTTGACTGATACAGATTTACTATGAATAATACACAGTAAAATGAAAAAGCAATGAAAGAAATGTTGACTTGCCACCCTCACATCTCCCTTCCAAAATTATTCTGCAAGCAGTATTTTCCTTTCAGTTGCCACCTGGAGTGAACATAGGAATGGGGCGACTATAACATGGACAGTACAAGGGGATGTCACAGAAGTGCTGACACAACACTAAGCAGTGCAGAAGCCAGCATAACAATACACCAAAAGTTGAAGAATGTTTCACAGCTCATCTGTTTTCACCATATGTCACATATTGTAATAGCGGCCCACAGATCACAGGACAGGGTTATGACAAGTGTTTATAAGTCAGAGGGTTAGTGAAACCCCTGTTTAAGGTGAGCGCTTATGCCAGTCATCTTTAAAGTCCTGGACTGTCGCACAGACAAGAGAGAAATCTGACAGTGCCAACAAAAGCAGAAGTCAGCAACAAAACTAAAGAAACATTTGAGGAAGCAGCAGTCATACTTTGCAAAGAGAATCAGAGCAGGACTGCTTTCTGACACTCTGATTTTTCCTCTGGACAACTGTGAGCCATTTTTTCCCCATTAATAAACCAAAGAGTGATAAAGGCCAGTTCTCTCCCTTGAAGCATGTCTATCAGTTTACCCTCTTGAGAAGAAAATCTCAAAATTCATGTGCAAGTATTTATAGTCTACTTCTCTATGAATAAAAATAATTTTGTACAAAAGGCAGACAGAGCAGTGAGTACATTTTTTTTTTAATATCTGCCCCCAAAAGGCATGCATCCCGACTACTTATACTCTTTAAAATCTAGTCTGTCACAAAGTAATTTCTAAGGCAGTTTACAGAAATATTCTTTTTGGTACATTTCAGCTCTGACATGAGGAGGTATAATTTCCATTAACTTTAAAGTCACCCATAAAAGGAAAAATAGATTTAATTTTTTCCCCAGTGATTTCTCAAAGGTAATAAACACACACTATCTAAAGAAAAAAGCTGATGCTAATTCAAGGAATCATAAAATTATTGCAAATGTTTCCATATTGATAAAGCACAAAATGGTTCTATTTTTAAAACGTGTTTATCTTCTCTGTTTCAATATGAAATATTTTAATTTTATTATGAAATTTTAAAATGGTGGCTTTTTATGAGACATTTGACATGAAGCAGTTCTACTCTATTTTGATAGCACTCCTATTTCACAATTGAACCAGCTTGTAAAAAATGATTGCAGGAAAACATTTACAAAATGCTAGAAAGACAGAATTATTATTATATAGCTTTTTTAACTATATGAGCTAAACTATGGAACAGATTTGTAAAAAAGGAGGATCTGTTTAAACATTATCAATCCCAATGACCAGTATTGCTAATAAAGGTGAGAAAACTGGGGCCAGAGGGTTAGCTCAGTGGTTCCGGCGCCTGCCTCACAAGGGCAAGGACTTGAGTTCGATCTCCGGTAACCACATATAATGCTGGGTGTGGAGACACGCCCACCAACAATCAACACCGTATACCACAATGCCGGACGTGGTGGCTCATGCCTGTCATCCCAGCACTCGGGAGGCAGAGACAGGAGGATTGCTGAGTTTGCGGCGGCTTGCCTGGGCACCATAGTGAGCTCAGGGCCAGCCTGAACTACAACGCAAGACCCTGTCTCAAAAAGCAAAAAAAAAAAAAAAAAAAAGGTGAGAAAACTGTACATAATCACTGCCATACTGATTTAATTTGATTGGAGTAGTTATGTGTATAGAATCCTATAGCAAAGTCATTTTGGAGTTGTTTTTAATTTCTTTCATTAACAAAGTACCAAGAAACAGACTTTGTTAAAGTAACAACAGAGACAAATCCTCACCCCTAAAATGGTATTTTAGGGCTACATCATTTCAGAAGACTCAATGAGGGGGGAAGAAAAAACAAAAAATTCATTTTCTATAGTCTTCTCTCTTAACAACAAAAAAGGACAGGGTAGAGGTGGAGAGACAAAGACCTTTGCTCTATTATGCATTAATTTATTTTCTCTGTAAATTTATATTTTATTTCTCTGTAATTTTCTATTTAGGGTTTATTGTCCTATTTCATAAATATAAGTGGACTAACTGCCCCTTCTAAAAGCATGCCTCACACAATAAATCATGGAATCAAGGGGTGAAGGTCCCTGTCAACCTCTTGATTCTATTTTGAATGTTATGAAAAATTCAGTTAATTAGTCTAATGTATGACTGGACTGCTTTATATTTTTTCTTAAATAAAAGGACTAAGTACGATCCTATATATACTGCAGAATTATAAGAAATTAATATCATAGAAAGCGTATTTAAGTCTTGTCAACTACCTTAAGGTTCTCGCAGTGTAGGGTAGGACCCAGATTTAAAAGTTGACCATCTCCAAAGAAAATGATGGGAAAGACAAAACAAAACAATGTAATCTATACCCACCATGAAAGAATTTGGTTATATCCATATTGAAAATCCCTCTCCTGACATTTCTTGACAGGATACACCAATTGGTTTTCATGAAAGTACAGAATCTTTTTCAATTTCCCAAGGTCAGGCCGAAGGGCAGCCAGTTCGGTCAGGTTAAGCACTGAGCTTGCGAATAAGATCCTACAAAACAAAGAAATTACAGTTTACTGTCCTAAGCATGCTTGATGGGGTCATCCTTCACCTTCCTCTATTCTTTTCTCTTCCCGACCCAAGGAAAACATATCACCTATAGGGACACATCAATAGTTGAGCTTTAATACCATACAGCAGCATTCACATTCTAAGTTTGGATCTCATAAAAAGTAACTGCTAAGAACTATAAAAGCCCCAACTCTCATTGGTCTTCTAAGCTCAGTTACTAAGAGATTGGGAAAAGGGGAGGGGGGAGAACCTGGATAGATTTTATTGAAAAGGGCAAGAAAAGCTTTCTATTTGAAGGACAAACAGAACAAAGATAAGGCTGACTGGGGAATACTTTGCTTGCTAGTTTCATTACAGTTACTTTCTTTATGCAACCAACTACTGAAATTCAGTACATGAGCAGGAATGGTACATGCTCCCGTTATGACATAAACCCTTTCAATTTATGCAGTAGACTATCTACTATGGTCTTTCTCTCTTGGCATGTCTTCTTACCCATCCATATTTGAAGTGTCCTATAATACTTATATTTAAAAATATCTTTTATTCTCCATTATTGAATTGTAAAGGTACCAGATATACAATGTATAAAGACCACAATATAAAACACAAATTAAAAAAAAAGATGAAGGGTTGATTTATTGCCTTAGGAAAAAATAAGCTGAAAGCATACCTATCTATAATAAAAGCAAGTGTTTATTTACATCTCATACCATAAACATTTACTGCAATGACTATTATGTGATAGAATGGAATCAGAACAAACAGAAACAATAAGACAGCTCATTGGATGAATATTGTCAGAGGAAAGATATATATGAAGTATTAGAGGAACAAACAGAAAGTAGTAATAATAGAGAGACACAACCTAGAAATGTTTTCCTAATGAGATATGTACCACACAGGAATGCAAAAGGATGACAAAATATAGCTCCTGAGCAGCTTAGGACATTTAGATGCACAATTTTGATAGAATGACACCTTTATGACATAGTGTAGCATCCTTTGACCTCTAGGTTTAATTCTCATTAAAAAAATGAGGTTTAAGAGGGTTAAGAGTTCTTTCTGGAATCATACTGGTAAAAAGTTTTAACAGAGCAGAGACTGTTGGTCCTTTAAGCTGAAATTGGTTGTGGACCCCTTACACTGCAAATGCCTTTTTCTGTACTTAATAAATATAAAATATCATCCCTGTTATTACCATGATCACAACTACAATAAATCCTCCCTTGCTGACAAGCCAAATGGCTAACTTCAGGTGTTTATATGATCTGCAGCACTAGCCTTTCACACAAGAAGAATGATTACATAATAAGTGCATATATCATAAATAGGAACTCAAGTGCCTTCTTCATTGGCTACAAGAAGCACATAAGACCAAGAGTCAGTAATCCCTCTTTAAACCCATATTAGTTTTATGGTTTATCACTGTAAAGTTTAAACAAATCCCATCTAGAGGTGCCATTTATTTTTTAAACAGTTTGCACCCAAACAAAACAAACAAGAAAATTATGGCCAGATACTACCCTATTTTGTTCAAAGATAATCCCTATCACTACTACTACTATCAAGTACAGTAGTTTCTAGAGCTTATAAAGAAAAATTCTGAAAATATGAAGATATTTACCTATAAATCTGATCCATAGCAGAGAAAAATATTAATTAAAAATTAATTTCTATAAATCTGGTGTGTCTATTATTGAGTCATTCTTCTTCTTCTTCTTCTTCTCCCTCTCCCCTCCCCCAACACACACTATGGAAAGGATGACTCACTGTTAATGAAGTCCTGAACAAACTGAATGTTTTTCCCACACAAGCAATACTTCTTCATTAAATGTAGTCCCTGCATGACTAATTCATTACAAAGGAGAAAAATGCAATAAGTACCCTTATTCATTCCAAGACGTACTGAAGAAATCTGCTAGACACCAACTTGACCAAATGAGCAAATTTGATACAGTACACACTAATAACAGGGCAGAGTGAAATCACGTATCCTTGGATGGGATGCACTGATAAGGATACAAATCAGCAGTGTTATGTACCACCCCAAAAATGCTCAACCTGAATTTGGTCATGAGGAAACAATTAAACAAGTATCCTACAAAATAACTGCTGCACCTCCAGTGGTGTTAAGGTCATACACAAAAACACAAAATCTAGATTAGAAGAAAATAAAGTGATATCAAAACAAAACTCAGTGTAAAATTCCTGACTGTGGTGATTGTTGACTGTGCCAGTCTGAGTGAAAAATGCCCAACTAAAGTGGATCAGCATAGTTCCAAGGGTTGCTGAAGGGATTCACTGAGGAAGGAAGGCATAGTCAGGGTGTGAGTGAATCACAGCAACCAAGAGGCTTTCTGCCCAAATGGGATTAAAAGGGCCATGAAGAAGGGGTCTCACTTCTGTTTCTTCAGAGGAGCTGCAGGCTTCACCTTCACTTAGAATCTGTGTCCTGGATTACAGTGTGGAGTTTTCCGATAGTACAGACTCTTCCCTCCTGATACAGACCCCGCAGGACACTGCAGTGAGATCCAAGCCTCCACTGGACCCTTCAGCTCTCCGGCATACAGACAGCCCTTCTGGACTTTTCCACACCTGACTCTGCGGCCAGCCAATGTCCACCCATCTTACAAATTCTTATACATTTGTATACCTGGCATTAAATGGTCCCTAGTAAGCATTGACAGACACAACTGAAGAGTGGAATGAGAAAGCATAGTAAAAAGGACATTATCAGAATAAGAGAAATGCATTCTTACTGGTCTTGAATTTCTTATGAGGAACAGTTTTATTCTTCTTGCTAAGGAGAATATCCTTATTCACAGAAGATTCATGTCAAGTTATTTACATATGAAGTGTCATGAAGTCTGTAAGTAATTCTGAAACAGTTCACTAAAAATGCTACTACTAATAATAAATATTCATAAGTATATATTTACATAGAGAGAAATTTAAAAGTGTATAAAAACATTAGCAATTGATAATCTGTGCGAATTAGATGCAATTCATTGTCCTACTGCAAATGTTTGGTAAGTTAAACAGTTATATAACTATAGATTTGGGGGAATATATACTAAATAGTAGTAAGTGAAAGAAGGAAAATTCTCCATTCCCTAAACAATAAACCATCAAATATGTTTTTCGAACCACAATCCAACTCTTAATTTCCTACATGAAGATTTTCCTCAAGTTGAACCATTTGTAGCAAATGTTTCACCAAGACAAGCCCTTTGCTTCAGTTTTACTACCTGTGCCCTCTTCTGACCTAACCTTCCAACTGATCCATCATTAAAGAATCCAAACAAAATTCGAGCTTTCTCAAGAAAACCTCCTAAATGACAGAAGGCAACATCATCAGAAAAGAAATGGCAATAATTTCACATTACTACCATCTGAAAATGTGCTCTCCAGACTTCAGTTTAATTTAGGAAATTAATTGTACTTTAAGAACAAATCTTGAAATACACTGCATTCATCTTCATCACTAGTAAAGTATTTCTTTTGTGTTTTTTTTTTTACTTACAAACTAGTTAAACTAGACAATAAGCAATTCCTCGTATGTTTAATTCAATGCCCAAAAGAAGTAATGATGTCCATACAAAAAAGCAGAGATGAGCCACAGGCAAGTATAACTTTGTTCCCTCCCATTAATTTTATAAAGTTGATAATTATACAATGAATGGCGGCACTCGATCAGCAGTTAATCCCTAGGCTACAAATGTTCATCTTGCCTCAGGTATTATTTAAGCAATAAATTCTAACAAGGTGCACTTCATCAGCCCACAGTGTGACTCTGGTAAGAAGGGCACAAGGTGATGGCAAAACCCACTTGGAACAAGATAATTCCTGACAGCTGCTGCTTGAGCACAAGTTAAATTGAACAGTTTATCTCAGCATGAAAATGTTATAAGGTTTTATGTTTAATATTTTAAAATTAACATAAAACCCAGAGAAAGCTTTTGGGCAATCTTTCACAAACATGACATACTACAATCACTGTATAAGCTGGATTAGTACTTATTACCATCCTACTACAGAATTAAGCTGTTTTTAGACCACCAAAGAGCTTTAAATTGCAACTTTTGTCTCTGTAAAAGAAACCTATATTTAAAATGTCTGCTAAATTCAAATTAACAGCTACATCATTAGCTTACCATTTCACCCAAAGTACAAGTTGCTATTATAATCGTCTAACCAAAATGGTTCTACACTATAAGCACATTAACATCATTCCATGTGTTTGGGAGAGTATCCATATAGATATTTTAGTTGTTTCCAGTACACATTGTATGTACAATTTCAGCCATGTTTGCTTAAAGAATCCAAAACAATTTAACAAAATAAAATTCAAGGTTATGGATTTCACTCTTTTCTGTTCAGTTGAAATGAACTTGATTTTTTGCTTTTTACCTTATTTACAAAACACGTAAAAAGGAGATGCTGAAATATACCCAAGTCCTACAGAGGCATTAACATGATTATCAAGATGCATGCTCTTCTATCATACACTGCATGAAAGGACAGTAGAATAAGTAACAGAGGACAAACTCAGTGTGTGTGTGTGTGTGTGTGTGTGTGTAATCTACTGTCTTTCATGAACTTGGTTATCTCACTCTTGCCCTATAAAATTTTTTCAATCAGACTACCCCCCCCACACTAAACCATTTGCCTCATAACAGGACAGAGCGCACAATTTTAACAGATACTCATTTAGCCTGTGTTAGTCATACTTCAGTGACTTATTGCATTGCTTCAGTAGGCCTTGGACAAGAAGTTCTTCCAACTGGGTCACTTTGCTCAAAAGCTAAACTGGGTTAATGTTGCACACCTTCTATAACAAAGTCCATAACAGAGTTTTGTTCTTTTTCCTCCTTCTTTCGGATTTCTGTGTCTTGATACTACTCCCCAGAATCTTAATTCTCTTCCCTGAGATGAAGGATTTTCTGTGATGATGATATGCTCTATAACTGTGCTGACCAAATATGACTAGCCGCATATGGCAACAAGCACTCCAAGCACCTCATACAGCTGGAGAAGTAATTTTCTATTAAATGTGATGTGATTAAGTCTAAATTTAAACTGAATATGTCACTACTGGCTATGGCACTAGAAGGCACACCTCTGGATGGACTAGCTTTCCCTTAATATACTCTACTTCATCCATAATACAAAACAGAGTTGCTTGCCTAACTGACTTTCCTGAACAGATTCTGGGCCTGCTTTGGGATAACATAATTTCTAAGTTTTCCCTTAAGCTATCCCAATTTCACCTACTAGCCTTTCCACTTCTGAAAAGGCATGATTTTCCCCTTCTATAATTACAAAAATACACATGTTCCTTACAGAGAATATACAGAAATATAAACATAGTATCACCTACAACCACTTCAAACAGAGAAAATAATTACTCACATTTTGATGAAATTTAGCAAGTACATATTTAATGTCTGTTCTTTGCAAGTTACTAGGCTAAATGATGGCGATTAAACAAAAAACAAAAACGAAGCAAATAGAAAAGTTGTCAGATTGAAAAACTGTATGAGCACTAGAAGATCCAGAGAAAAAATAAAAAGTGATCAAAGATGGGGTTGAAGAAGTATATCAACATCTTTGAAAGATAACACATTAACTTTGGGTTTTATGTTAAGAATGAAAGAAGGGACTAAAAGATCTTAAGGGAAAAAGTGACAGACGTATATTACACTTAAGCTCTTTGCATGTGTTTATTCTTCTCACATTGTCACAAGTAGATACCCCTACAATTTGGATTTTTTTCATATGTTTTTGAAGGGTTTGTTTTATTTATTTTTTTTTGGTTTTAAACATTTAACACTATTTGGCTTAATAATATTTCTAAAACATAATTTTAATAAACTTCCCACAGTATGTTCAATGAGCATGATTGTTATATTCAGATATCTAAAAAGTTTTGCAATTATCTTTGTGTAATCTGTTTTATCTCTGTTACTTTTGTTTATATTCTCAGTTTTAAAGGGAAAACAGATCGTAGGGAGTCATAGGAAGACAGTACAGAGAACAGCAAGGAAAGGACAGTCGCTTCATCTAAGCTGCCAGTGCTAAAGATGAGGCCATGTGGTCTGCTGAGTTCTCTGATGAAACTGGACAGGGAAAATGAAAGAGGGGGACGCTATTGCTTTCTTACCCTTAATACTTCTAAAGCATTTTGACAGTGTTTCAGGTAAAGGAGCTCGATGATAAAAGTGTACATTTATGAAAAGCATATTCAAACATTTTAAAGTCTTATCTCAACATATTTTTTAAATTCATAAAACCTGTATAGAAGGAAAACAGTTCTAATATTCACTAATCACAAAAATATAAAATTCATTTTAACACAAGTTGCTTTAGTTGTCCTCTACTTCATCTTAACTACAACATTCCTATTGCATATTTAAATTCCATTAATTTACAAAGATATTTATGAATACTACATAACAAAACATTTCTTTTGGCTACACAGTTAAAATGTAAGGTGTCAGTTCTACTATCGAAAAGTCATTTAATTTCCTAAGTTTCCGTGATGGTTAATTTATAGGCTGTTTAATAGAGTACTCACTTAGAAACTGTCTTATGTTATGGGGTGGCATCGATTAACTGATCACACAAATTTACTTTTTCTCCACCATACTACTCTCCCTCTGCTGTACTTACCAGAATGGCTCTGGGAGTGCACTGCTGAAGATAAAAATGGAAAAGTAGCCTCCCAATACCCCTGAGGGCATCTAAACACATGATAAATTTGTATATTATTTTCTAGCTATAAAGTGACCCACTGAGTATTTATTATTATACAAATCATACTTTGTCTTCTTATTCTTTTTTTTTTTTTTTGAGACAGGGTCTCGCTTTGCAGTTCAGGCTGGCCCTGAGCTCACTATGTAGCCCAGGCAAGCCTCAAACTCAGCAATCCTGCTTCTGCTTCTCGAGTGCTGAGATTACAGGCATGAGCCACCACGCCCAGCACTGTCTTCTTATTCTTAACCAACTGTGAATGCTTATTCACCATGAAAAATGGTAGCAAATCGAGAAAGATAAAAAACCAAAGTAGCACCATTGGTAATATCACATTCCAAAGGGAAGCATGGATTGTACAAGATCTTTATATATACTATCAAATGTATCCTTACACCTCTACCCTGCAAGATGTACCTATTATCCATGCTTTATGGTTAAGAAATTAAACCATAAAAAACATTTGGATAAATACTAAAACTGCAGGCACTCATAGTCTTAAGTGAAATAAACAGGGCACAGATGTGTAAATACCATATCATTTCTCTGGTATGAGAAACTGAAGGTGAATGAGTTCCAAAATGCACAAGAAGTATTACAAAATAGGAAGAAAATGTTCAAAAGGGCAGGGAAAGCAGGTAGGGGAAAGTAAAGAAGGGAAAGAAAATTTGTGATCATAAAAAGAAGAAACAAAACTTATGTATATATGGGTTGTAGGGAGGAACAGGGTAATGGGAAAAATGAGAATCAAGATATGTCATGTACAGATACAAATTCTCAACATTCACTGTGACCTTGATGTATATATAAAATGCACCAATACAATCAATTTAAAAAAACTGCAGGCACTGAGAAAAATGAGTTTCAAACCCAAGATGATCTACGTCTAAGACCTCGACTTTTTCACTTTGTCCATACTGGCTTGGCACCATCTAAGAATGTGACTCCTACCGGTTTTATGTTAATTGTGCTTATTTGAGTCTTCATTTGAGAAATAAAAACTATAAAAGGTATAAAGGAGAACTATACTAATGTGAACAGCTTCATTTTCTCCTTCACTCATCACATATTTACTGAGCAACTAAAATCCTCTGGTTCTACAAACTGTGGAGAGGTAACACCAACCGAGGAAGGTTTACCTGCAGAGCTGCACTTGAGGCAGTATCATAAATACCACGAAGGAGTCAGTCTAGTAATACGCCAACACGGGGATCAGGGCAGGAGGCTATAGGAAAAGTGGCTAACATTAAGAGTAATGAAAGAAAACAGAAATGTCTACTCTGGTTATTGGAAGAATGAGGCTAAGCACACAATTGAAAGGTTTCTAGGATACACAAGCAGGTAGATGGTGATAACATTTGTTAATGCAAGAGGAGAGAAAAATCCATGGTTAGAGTCAAGGGGAAATGAGGAAACAAGTTTCATGAATGTTCAATATATGTAGAACCACTAGTATGTAGGTAAAGATAACAAAGAAACACACGCACTGGATATGATTAAATAAAGGACCTGGTCACCGATATTTCTGTTAAAAACTATACATTCTAAACCATGGTTTTGTTGGTATATGCCTCTAATTCCAGGACTTGGGAGGCTGAGGCAGGAGGACTGCCAAAAGTTCAAGGCCAGCCAGGATTACATAATGAGATTATGTCTCAAAATATTTTTTTTAAAAAGTACTTTCTGGTTTCTAATATATTTATTCTAGATGATTCCCCAATACTTGGCATCCTGTTTAATCCCATTACTGTAAATATTCCTTGATTAGATAGATATTAGACCTGGTTTTCTTTTCTTTAGTATACTACAGTTTCTTGAAGATGGCAATTAGCATTCTGGATGCTAAGTTCCCTAAGGATAGTCTTGTCTTTCTCAGTTTCTGTTCTAATTGCTACTCAAATAACTGGCTTCAAATAAGTGAATGATGAGACAAATGTGTCAATCATACATTCTCTCAGTGACACCAAAAACATAAAACTGGTTGATTTTCTACTTATACTATTCAACATGATGCTCACCCCACCATTAACACAACAGGGGCCCCACCTGTATCTCTCTTGAGTTTAAGAGGTGTGATTTGATGCCATTGTTGATTGACCCTACTATTTTCTTCTTAAGTTACTATATTTCAGGCACTATTCTCTATGTTACCATCATAACATATGAGGTACTCAAGATACATCCAAAGGAAAGGAATTTGAGAAACATAGGTGTAAGAATGGTACAAAGATCAGGAATGTATAATATCATGATAATAATTTCTGTCATCTTTAGGGATTCTTGATCACCAGTCTTGAAACAGTAAGCCAATTAACATGCAAAGAGCATCCAACTTGCCAAGTGTGCTGGGAACACTTCATATGGTGTTTTTACCTCCATAAACTACTATAATTAGAATGTAAAACATTTATAATTCACCTCATGATTAATCCATTATAGAAGACTATTTCTTAAGAGCAGCACATCACTTTGTATTGGAATATTTTTTGTCCTTAAGTTTAGGCTACTTAGGAATATCTGGACTTCATTTCTGAACACCACAAAGTCAGAAGACAAGAAGCCCAAGGTGAGGGATACACGTCCTGTCATTATCTCACCACTGCTGTCTGAGCTTATACACGTTAAAGGACACACTGACCAGTAAGGTCACAACACTCTCAGTCAATGCTCAATTTGGGCCCAAGACTGAGGAAAAACTCACAGGCAAGCAGAGAAGGGCTTTGGACATTATGACCACCTAATCCTGAACATTATGGCATGGTAATAATTAAATTAATCATAACAGAATAAATAGCATTAACATTATTTGTTTCCTGGAATATCAGTTAACCCATTAGTCATAGAAAAAGGCATTTTTTTCCCTAAATAACAAGTAAGCTATCAAGAAAAAAAATACAGTGGAAAGTAATGAGGGGAAAGAATAAATATGATTTAAAAAGAAAATGAAAGCACATGTATACAGGGGGTAGGGGATTATAGGGTGGATAAGGATATGAGTAAAAATGAGAATTAACTCATGTCATATACTGGTACAAATTCCCCAATGTTGCATGTGATTGTAAGCTGTAAATAAAATGTACCAATAAAGAATTTAATTAAAAAATATACAATGACTTACTATTTTGACTGAGCACTTCTACAGGGTGCTATAACAATCAAGCACAAAATAAATATTTCTTAAATATGCAGTGTTTGTATAATATGGCCTAAATCTAAATTATTCAGTGCTCATGAGCATTTGGTTTAAATCCTTCCCAGAGTGCTTTACTGAGTTGTTTTATCAATTGATCTGTGACTTTTTTTTAACACTCATCATAGAGATTATGTCGATGTTTTGATTATTCCATTTCTGTTTTGGCAAGTGGAAGACAGTTCTTTGAAATCTCCCCTGAATTTGGTGCTTAATGTGCCATTTGGAGGAATACCTCTCACAAATAATTTAGTATCTCCTATTTTTTTTTATTTCACATATCACTTTTATGTAAGGGTATTACCAGACAATCAATTGCAAAAGTCAAAACCAGTAAAGCATACTACACACAGTAGGCATTCAAGGAATATATGAAAACGAAATGTGCATTAATATTTTAAATTTAAAACCTAAAAAGAACTGGAAGATGTGCAATGCATGACTGTATCTGGTCCTTAATACTCTCATTTTTAAAATGAGCCTTTTTATAAACATTGAATTATAAATCATCTGTATGAAAATTCTAATTTTAATTTTAATTACTTAGTCTATTATCACAAAGGACATGAAACCTTATTTTATAAAGATCAAATAATGTAACTTGAAAGTTAAATCTTCTATACAGCTAAGATTCACAAATAAAAACAATTACTTTCTCAAATACCCTTTCCTTGATCATAACCTTAAAAACACTTTTGTCTTCAAATAACTAATAAATATTACATAGGTACATGAGGAAAACAGATGGAAACTGTCAAATGCTATGTAAATGATACTGTTAAGACAATCCTAAATGAAGTACCAGGGTTACTCAACACAACCTGTATTACATGATCTCTTTCTTAAATGTATTTCTCATAGTCTATCATTTCATATCACACATCAAGTCATCAAATACTAAAAAAGAATTAAAAATTTCCTAAACCACATTTTCTTACCAATAATTAAGTGCAGAAAGAGATCACGTGCCCTGGATTAGCCAATTAAAGGCAAAGTTGGAGCCAGTGGAGAGTAATAAAATGACATCACAGTTGCTGTTTGTTAAGAGCATAGTCTCCTAAACCAGTAGTAAAAACTTCAAGTTAGAAGATGAAAATATTCACCACATAAATGAGGGAAAAGTCTACTCATCCAAGAAAAAGGTTAGCAAACCTTTCTTTGATCATGTTTCACTCTTTTTCTCTATTCAAAGACAATGAAAAAAAGAACTTGAAATGAGTATAATTAATATGTATTAGAAATTCACTATAGATATCCATCCATCTGTCCCTAGTTACTTGAATTTATCATTCCTTACATGTATGAGTCACATTTCAGAAAATAATGTATCATAGTTACTACAATGCTGGGCAAAAGCCTCTTTTCACCATGTAAAATGTCTGCATATAGTTTATAGGACACAGTCTTCTTGGATGATTTTATTTAGTTGATATTCAATAAAAAAAAGAACTAGACTTCACATTCTGCCCCCTAACTTTGCATTTTGGAACACGAATATAAGTAAGTGGTTATAGTTATATGAGAATACATTAACTTTCAAGTGATAAAATGCCTCTAAGTTCACCTAATTCCAAGTTTACACTTATGGCTATTATCACTCAACATTTGGTTATTAAACCCCTCCTTTACTAAGTTCCCAAAGTAAAATGTACTTGGATAGGACATTCTAGTAACTTTTTTTGTAATAATATCTCCCTGTCTTGAAAAACACTTTCAAAGAAATTTTAGTATTTTACCACTCCGTGGGAATCAGTAACAAGGCGGAATTCTCCCAAGAATAGTCCAACAGTCCTTGAAAACTAAGACTGTCACAAAACCTGAGCATGTGGCAACTCTGCCACCATGAAGTATCCATATGGAAGAGACCAAAATGTGTCAAAGTACCCGAAATGATTTTGGATAGTGTAGAAGATAGAATAAATAATTCAGTATCATCAACACTTTCAACAGCAGGTAGTGGATATGCTACCTGCTTCTATAATGTGCCAGCATGTAACAGAAGTGTGTGAGGCTGTGCGCGTGTGTGAGAGAGAGAGGCAGAGAGAATATCAGTATACATAAGGATGAAAACTATTTTTATACAGAAATATTCTTTAGGTAGTTCTCTTTGTAGATATAGCAGATCTCTGTAAGTACACATTTATAGATATACAGAGGAAAAATGGAACCAATAGAAATTTATATTTAAGATAAACACAGCAATAAATATATTACCTTAGAGTCAATGGAAAAATGCATTAACCTAATATTATGGTTGAAATTGTATGTGCAAAAAAGTCAGAAAATAAAAAATTATGATTCCCTCAGCAACTATAACTATGTCCTCGTGCATATATGAGCATTTTGCATTACTGTAATGATTATACATTTCAGGCCTTAATATAAGTTTATGCAATGTGACTGAATTAGGATTCTTCTGGGAACTATAACTTTAAATTTCTGGACTTTCATGAATGTAAAATCTTAACCATAAAATCACATTAATATTGGGTGGGGTTTTTACATCTTATTATCTGGCATTTAAAGAAAAAGCAATAAACAGTGGATGTTTGACAACATCAAAGTAATAAAAGATTAGTTGATTTCCATTAATACAAAAATGATCTGACAGAGCCTAATACCTTAATAAAGGTTCACACAAACTATAAAAAAGAAAAGAAATCTCTCTCTGGAGATTAATCAAATAAAAGAATGGACCATTTTAGGAAGTGACTAAATTCACTTCTTATATAAAATTTTAGTTTGATTATATTTTAACATGGATATAAATAAAAGTGCCTGAAATAATTCTCTTAGCACATATTCCTACATCTCATCATGGAAAAAAGTGTGAAAGTAGTCCCCCATATTTTCAATATAGTAGAGCTGATTAAGAGCCACTTTTTCTTCTTGCACATATACCATGGAAGGACATAAACTGTAAAGTGAAACTATGTTACTGTCACCAACCATTTTTTCTTCATAGGGCTGAGGCTGATTCAAATATGATTCAGATATGGAAAGAAACAGACAAAGAATGATACAAGGAAACTTAAGAAAGAGATAACTGTAGTTACACAATCACTTCATAATATGCATTCATGGAACAGTGCAGAGGTG
The DNA here is from genome assembly GCA_004025085.1 of Thryonomys swinderianus. Lineage (NCBI taxonomy): Eukaryota > Metazoa > Chordata > Mammalia > Rodentia > Thryonomyidae > Thryonomys > Thryonomys swinderianus. The sequence goes on from PVIC010011267.1 coordinate 27,933, forward strand.
AGGAACAGGGAGACTGTGAATTCCACAGACTCTTTACAGATTCACAAGGGTCTTTTGGAGGAAACTAAAAATACCTTCATGAAAATGACATTTTTAACAAGTGGATCAGGAAGGCAGGGAGGAAAGGAAGGAGAGAAGGAGGGACTGTAGGAGGGAGGGAAGAAGGGAGAGAAAAGAAAGACATTCATGGCAGATAGAACAGGCTGTAGAAACATCCAGAAGTAGAAGTGACCAACACTTTGAAGAAAAAAGTTTAGCTGCAAGGAAAAAGGCTCATGAAGGAGTGAGTTTGTTTATTTTAAAGGTTACCAATGCAGAGTAGATATATATTGCAGAGGACTTCTAATGCACAGCTAACAAATCTTAACTGTACCATGCCTACAATGCAGACAGGAAGGTACTGAAGTTTCAGGCTATATATTTTTAGGAGGAGAAAAACAAAAATTAAAAAAATGTAAACCTACAAAAACAAGATAGAAGACATACTAAGGAAATAAAGACTGAACACATGGAAACTAGTTATGAGACTACAATAATCCCAAGAAGTAACAATGAAAACCTGAAGAAATGTGATAACAGATACATCTAAAAGAACAGGGACTAAACAGGGCTTTCAGGATGTTGAAGTGTGATGAATCTTGGCAAGATCATGACACCAGTGAAAATATAAACTCAAGACTGGTGTCTCATGTAAGGGAAAGAAATGATTGTGTACTGCTTACTAAGTACTTAATTTAAGGTTTCGGGAAATACAAGGAAAGAGCAGCTCCCATGTAAGAACATTAGAAATATGGTCTTAAATATACTGATTACAGCAATAGAAAAAAATTTATACTTACGTTAACTGTAACCTTATACTTCCAATATTTCTTTTCATCTGTGTAGGGTTAGAAATGTACCAAAAGGAAAAGGAGGTTCAGAAACTATGACTTTTAAACTTTACATAGATACTATGCAACAAAGTTAGAAGACACAGATTTGGGAATCTTTGGTATGGAAGTCATTTTAAAGTCAAACATGATGCCATCAAAAAAAAATATGGAGAAAAGACTGAGATATGTGTAGAGCCACAAAGAAGACCTAAGACTACAGAGTGATGAGTACAGAATAACCCAGCAGATGACTAGACTGCTTTGTAACATGCTACACAGGGCAGGACACTCAACAGATACTCAATAAACTCCTCTCATCTGAACAGCTAAAGGGGAGAAAACTCTCAACAGGATCTTTCTATCTATGCTAGACAGAAAAAGAAAGTTCCTCTGGGAGAACAGCAAGAGCTGATGACATGGAACTGCAGTGCACTCAGATTCTTTCCCTTTGATAACTTTTCCCTTGCACATTTAGAATAACCCCTGAGACAACTTCATACAACTCAAAGAAAATGCTGGAAATCCTTTGACTTAGTAATCAGGGTGATTTAATTTGAGACTCCTTGAGTACAGTATGAAAAAACAGGTAACTTTTGGTTCAAACATATCAAACTGAGATCAAGTATCAGTGTGTCTTTACAAAACTCTTGACAGCCAGATCCTTCTAGTAGGAATGACCCTTCATTACTTCAATCGTGGGTCTTTCTATGCTGGTAGCCTGCATTGACTATAACTCACATCAACACACCCTTGGCCACTACACCTTTACATAATGGATATGGTAGATCTGAGCCAACTGCCTGCAGTCATGTTGTTCTGGCCCTGCTGCAGAACCTCCCCATTTGTCACATCGTACAAGAAACTAGTCATACCGAATTACTCACATAAAATTCAGAAAGTAAAAGCATGTCAGGAGGTTAAAATATAACAAGCAAATGCCCAAATTCAATATCTTAGGTGAAGGGAATTTTGCATTCTGATCTTCTTACTGATATGCCCAGGAGGAAAGAAGCTCAATGTTCCTAGATATGAAAGCCCTTTTTAATAAAAGATTTGGCAATATTGTTCCATTTTATATAAATTATGAATGATAAATACACTCTAAGTAGACAATAAAAAGTCATCATTACTGTAAAACTGCAGTCCTACCAAGTAGTAAAAACATTAATAATTGTAAGACTTTTTTTTTTTTTTTTTTGAGACAGGGTTTCGCTTTGTAGATCAGGCTGGCCCTCAGCTCACTATGTAGCCCAGGCAAGCCTCGAACTCAGCAATCCTCCTGCCTCTGCCTCCCGAGTGCTGGGTTTACAGGCGTGAGCCACCACGCCTGGCTGTAAGACTTTTTTATACAGATAGGAAGAAATACATAAAGAAATCACAAGCTGATTCTTAGACAATTCAAGGAGCAAGTTATAAAAATTAATAAATAAATAGAACAAATGAGGCATCTCAAAGAGAACTCACCACAGATCCTATTTATGCAACTCCAATTTTAATTCATTCTATAGTGATGGACTCTTTTATTCTGTGTATTGTAGTCAGGTTGAACCTAGACAACAGGCACTGCAACTAGAATTTTCACAAAACATAGATGTCTGGACAGTACACTGACATTTTTGCTTCAAATAATAAATAGTTCAGTGTAAAAGGGGTTGAATAGGTCTTACAAAATTCAGTTAAGTGAAATAAAAGTAGCCACATGCATTAAAAATTTTATTTTTATTTTACATAGTAAGTTACTTTTGGAGAAATCAAGGTGGCATTATTCTGTGTAAGAAAAGAGAGACAAGCTAAGAAAAGGAAACAAGTAGACACCTGGTCACAAGACAGGACACACATCAAAAGAAAGAGCAGACTCACACAAGCCATCAGTGTAAATAGCAGACCAATGAAAAGAACTAGGTACAAAGAGCATAACTTAGGCAAGATGCTGGTTGGATTCTATGAATAAAGCAAAAGAGTAAATATTTCCAGAAATCTCATTCACAATTCAAGAAGTAGCCCCGGGAAATCTTGGGCAGATGTCAAACACCAAACTTGACTGGGTATATGCAGAAAATAGAATTGGCAAGAAGCAGGCAAGAAGTCCCAAAGCCCCAGAAAAGGCCTACAGGATAAAGTAAAATAATTGGAGAAGAATAAATAAAGAGAGGAAATCAGGCCAAGCCAGCTAAAACTGGCAACTGAAAGGAGAAGGTAAGGAGAAAATCAGCAAAGTAAAGGACAAGTGCTGATCTCTACGAAGGGCGACATGAGGGATTGGGGATGGAAGTCTGTAGAATGAAAGCAGGAAGACATACAGTGGAGTGAATGAATCCAAGGGTCTTGGATGGATGAAACCGACCATAAAGTCAACAGTTTGGGTCTGAAGCTAATTCAGGTAATAGCGTTATTTAGATAACAGCTCAGGTGTTGCACAAAATTCACCCAAACCTGCAGGTAAGAGGCATCAGTTGGCTTGACTATATCCAACTGATAGAATCCCAAGGCATACAAATAAGGTGTGAGTGAAAGAGGAGAAATAAACAGAATAACACAAAAGTGCTTCTGAATTATGTTTGTACTTGGAATAAACCACAAAGCTAATCTAGAATATGAAAATGTTTATCAAAAATTAATAGTATTTATTTTTACAAAAAAATCCTCAATAACATTAGGAGTAAATCGAAAACTTTCTTAAAGGGTATAAAAATTACAAATATACTGTTATTACAATCCTGTAAAATACGACACACAGTACAAGATTATAGAAAGTAAGACTATAAGGTTATAACAGCAGCTGGGTTTATGGATTTCTTCATGTTTTATTTCCAAATGTCTCATCATGTAATTATATATTACTTTTATAATTAACAAGAAATGAATTAACAATAAAACTTTTAATAGCAAGGATCCTTATTACTTTTTGAATTATTTGAATTAAAATGTCTCCTTGCAATATAGTTCTTTGATAAAGAGCAATATATTAACATATGCTGTTACTCACTGAAGTCTAAATTGTTTCAGCTAAGTTGTTCATCACTACAAGATACAGTTAACCTAAAGCAATCATATCAAACTTTTGTCTTTAAAAATTCCTTCAATTTAAATATATATAGAATATGTGTTAACATTATCTTTTATAGCAGTAGGTAAAATTAAAAAGAATCACCGTGGTGTGCAGCAATGCAAATTATTTGGAAAACAATGTCACACCCTGTATATTTTTAAAGGAGAAGAATCATGTCATCTCCATTTTTTAAAAAGTTCACAATGCACAGACAGCTGTACTTACTGATACTTCAACTAGAGTCTGAAGACAAACCACCAGGGAATACTATGGACTCTGGGCAGAATACCTAGTTGCAGTTATTGTGAACTTTTAGAGAAACTACCTGGGCCCATTACGGACTCTAAAGATACACATACTACCTGTGTCTCCCACGGACTAAGAAGTGCCACTGCCAACTCCAGCACAGGCACTGAAGGCAGATGACCTGAGTCCACCAGGGCTCCGAGGCCTCACCACTCAGGTCTCCCAAGGAAGCTGCAGGGAAACCAGCTCCTCTCCCACGGACTCGGAAGCTACCTTGAAGGCCTTGCCAACTGCTAAGTATCAGACTTCCGCTAAGTACTTTCCTTACCTTCTGTTTGCCTCCATTTCTTCATGTAATAAATGGTGTACCATCCCACAGGGTAGAATGAGGAGGTAAAAGTACCTAAACTAGCATTTGACATATTGTAAACATTATAAAATACTTTCAAACTATCAGTATTAATCAGTTACGGTTTTATAGTGAAATTCCAATTAGATAATAAATCAAAGTTCAAGATGCTATGAGTTTTTATTGACCGTTCTGTAGTTTTTACTTGATATTTTTAATCACGTAAATTGGCACTTACCACAATTAGTAGTAGAAAAGTCTTCTACATAAGCCCTTCCCTGACTCAATGACTCCTGATCTTTATGTGATATCCATTTTCCATGTCAGCCACAGTTAGGTCATACACCCTGGAATTTCCTGAGAGAACATTTTGTCAGACTTCTTTCCAAACACGGTTTGTGATGTTCCATTTTGGTTAGCTTTTCAACAGGTGGCAATGGAAAGTTCATCTGGAGTAATTTTTCTCCTTAGGCTACTTGAACTGAACAGGGACAGGAATACTGAAATGATTTTGATTGTCATAATCGCTATATGAACTGCCTCTGACTAGCTATAACTAGTCAATTCTAAGATGAATTAAGTGGTCTATCAGTTTGGTTCAACCCATATTATCATATACTACATTATTTTATCATTATTTTTTTTTAATTTTCAGGCTTTTCTTTTAAAATTATTCTATTGGTACAATTAAACCCTATAGATTTTATACCTTAAATTTCTCCTTTTTTCCCATTCCCACTCCTTTTTTTTTGAGACAGGGTCTCACTTTGTAGTTCAGGCTGGCCCTGAGCTCACTATGTAGCCCAGGCAAGCCTCGAACTCAGCAATCCTCCTGTGTCTGCCTCCTGAGTGCTGGAATTACAGGCGTGAGCCACCACACCTGGCCCCCCTCCCTTTTTTTAACAACTCCTCCCCCTTATTTATAAAAACTTTACCATTTTTTTTCCTTTATCAATCCCTCTTCACAATTTCCCTTTCCTTTTTTTTTTTTTTTTTAATTTTGAGACAGGGTCTCACTTTGTAGTTCAGGATGCCTCTGAGTTCACTATGTAGCCCAGGCAAACCTTGAACTCAGCAATCCTCCTGCCTCTGCCTGGGGATTACAGATATGAGCTACCACGCCCAGCATTGTGGTGTGTGGTACTGACTGCTGGTGGGTGTGAGTCACCACGCCTGGTATTACTGTATGTGGTTACTGGGGATTAAACCAGGAATTTTGAGTTTGCTAGGGGGGGGTGGGGAACCACTGAGCTAAATCTCTGGCCCTCCCTTTCCTTTTGAACATTTTCTTCCTATTTCATTTATCTATCATACGTTTTGGCCCTTATTTACTTTTTCAGCTTCTCACACAAGAGATACTATGTGCTATGTACACATAATGTGTCCAATTTATTTCACTTAAGAGTATATTCCAGGGCCAGAGGGTTAGCTCAGTGGTTCTGGCGCCTGCCTTGCAAGCGCAAGGTCCTCAATTCGATCCCCGGTAACCACATATAATGCTGGGCGTGGAGACACGCCCACCAACAATCAACACCGCATACCACAGTGCCGGACCTGGTGGTTCACGTCTGTAATCCCAGCACTCGGGAGGCAGAGACAGGAGGATTGCTGAGTTTGCGGTGGCTTGCCTGGGTACCATAGTGAGCTCAGGGCCAGCCTGAACTACAAAGCGAGACCCTGTCTCAAAAAAAAAGTACATTCTGAAATTGCATCCACTTAGTTATAATGTCTCAAGTTTATCTTTCTTTATGCCTGAGTAGTACTCCATTATATAGAAAAAGCACATTTTTGTCCATTCAACAATTGATGGGCATTCTAGGCATGCTGTTTCCTTTTTAAAATTTATATTGTTTCATTTTGGGAATTTTTTTTTTTTGAGACAAAGTCTTGCTTTGTAGTTTAGGCTGGCCTTTAACTCATAGCCCAGGCCAACCTAGAACTCATGGTGATCCTCCTGCCTCTGCCTCCTGGAGTGTGTATGCCACCACACTCAGCCTAAAAGTATGTTTCAACATAGGCCAATATTAGGCAAGACTATGTAGAGTTCATTCCAAACTCTGATTCTTAGGTTAGATTTTCTCAGTACACAGTATATTTGTAATGATTATGAACATAATGTTGGAAATTAAAAAAAAATTCACCCTTCAGATTTCTGTGCTACATTCATGTTGACAGCTCTCTGAAGCATGGCAAAAGCCACCTATTTTTTTTTTTTTTTAACAGTGTCTCGCCTTTGTAGTTCAGGCTGGCCTTGAGCTCACTATGTAGCCCAGGCAAGACTCAAACTCCTGACTCTGCCTCCCGAGTGCTGGGATTACAGGTATGAGCCACTACCCTTTGCACTGTGGTATGTGGTACTGATTGCTGGTAGGCATGAGTCACCACACACTGTATTGTTGTATGTAGTTACCGGGGATGGAACCAAGGACCTTGCACTTGGCAAACAGGTGCCAGAACCACTGAGCTAAATCTGCCACCCCTACATAACTAATCTTATTTCCAAGCCTATCATCCATCCAAAGTTATGCTATACTTAGTTATGAAAGCCATGTTGAGCCTGCAAATCTGGCAAGGTTACTCCTGTGTATAAAGCACAAGTCCTTCAGGTTTGTTTGTAAAATTCACCTACTATTTCACATTTAAAGTTTCATTATGAATTGGGTCTACATGTCTCCTCAAAGGCTCATGTTGTCATATGCTGGATCTAGAATGTGTGAAACTAGAATTGATTCATGGTGCAATGATAGGCTGGGGTAAGGGTGTGAGTGCTGCCTGCCCTAAGTAGACTCAATTAAGATAAAGGGGGCAGGGAGTTGCTGTTAACTCTCTCTTCCTTGTTGCTGATGCTATGCTGTGGGTCCCATGAATTGCCTGGCTGTTACCTTTGTTGCCTTGTGCACGCCATGGTGTTACTGCTCTGTGATGCTTGTGTGCATTCCAGCCTCAGAGCCAGCTGATTATGAAGTGAAACCTTTATGAACTAGAAGCCAAATAAATTCCTTCTCTTCTAACTTTGGATGTTGAAGATTTGTTTGGGCAATGAGAGCAAAGTAACTAACACAAGCTTCAAGCATAATAAAATGACTGGTTCCCTACGTGTGCTCCCTTGCCTCTTATGTCTCCACAAGATTCTATCCAACCTGCAGAGTACTAAAGGTAACTACTCAAATCAAAGATGAACAACTCAGGCCAGAGATTTAGCTCAATGGTTTCAGTGCATGCCTGGTAAGCACAAGGTCCCTGATTCGATCCCAACATACCACAATACAAGGTATGGTGAATCACACCCACCAGCATTCAGTACCACATACCACAATGCTGGGTTTGGTGTCTCATCCCTGTAATCCCAGCACTCAGGAGGCAGAGGCAGGAAGATTGCTGAGTTAAAGGCTTGCCTGGGCTACATGGTGAGCTCAGGGCTAACCTGAACTACAAAGTAAGACCCTGTCTAAAAAAAAAAAAAAAAAAAAAAAAAAAAAAAAAAAAAAAGGATGAACAACTCAAGAAATGGGATTGGGAACCTTGGCAGACATTTATAGGGAAAATAAACTGAGATACAGACTAATCACACCAGGATAAATTTCTTTCTTTTATTTGGGTATCAGGGGTCAAACTCAGGACCTAGCAATTGCAAGGCAGGAGCAGCATTACTGAGCTAAATCCCTGTCCTGACAAATTTCAACTGATTCAAATATTCTAATATAAAAAATTTTCAAGTAACCAGAGGAATAATAAAAGTTGGATGGGCCGGAGGATTAGCTCAGTGGTTCCAGCGCCTGCCTCGCAAGCCCAAGGTCCTGAGTTAGATCCCCAGAAACCACACAGAATGCTGGGCTTGGAGACTCATGCCCACCAGCAATCAATACCACATACCACAGTGCCAGGCGTGGTGGCTCATGCCTATCATCCCAGAACTCGGGAGGCAGAGACAGGAGGATTGCTGAGTTAGAAGCTTGCCTGGGCTACATAGTGAGCTCAGAGCCAGCTCGAACTACAAAGCAAGACCCTGTTTCAAAAAAAAAAAAAAAAAAAAAAAAAAAAAAAAAAAAAAAAAAAAAAGAAAAGAAAAAAAAAGTTGGAATATACCCTGGAAAATTATTTCCTCACAGGTCACAAGTTACTATATCCAATTGTAAATGTGTGAGATACTAATATAATATATACATGCTTTCTAGCATTCACTATAACAAAGGAAAATAAAACAGGTGAAATTGATTTTAATAATAGATTTGCTAGGTGTGGTAGCTTAAACCTGTAATTCCAGCACTTGGAAGACAGAGACAGGAGGATTGCTGAGTTCGAGACTTGCCTGGGCTACATAGTGACCTCAGGGCCAGCCTGAACTACAAAGCAAGACCGACGTTGTCTCAAAAAAATAAATAAAAGGAATAAATAAATAGATAATAGATTTCATTCAATTGCAGTATACCCTGAATATTATCAACTCTTAACCACTATTAAAATTCTCAGTGTTTATTTTGATCATGATGTGTATATAAAATGTACTAATAAAATCAATTTTTAATAGTATAACACATTGTATCTTTTTTATTTGCACTCAATCATTTAAAATCAGGGTGCATTGTACAGTTACAAGACACCTCCTTTCAAGCTAGCCATACTTTAAGCCCACCACCTGTTCGCTCTCATACTAATAACAGTCCTAAGAAGTATAATCTCACAGGGGTCGGAACACGACTACATTGTTCACCACTGTTTACCCATAGTGTTTCCCTCGTGCTTACCCGAAGTGTTTATCCAGTGCTTGCCAGATGGAAAGGAATTAATGTATTCTGTATGAGAAAAAAGCTATTTCCTATATTAAAAGTTGTGGGTTCAAATCTTAACTCTGGAATTTCCTAATGGACCACTGAGACAAATCACAAATTTTCTGGACCAAATCTGGGAATTGGGAAAATGTGAGACCCAAGATACATCATATAGGTACAAATTGTCAATGAAGAATGTGATCATAACATAAAGCTAAGATGTACCAACAAAGTCAATAAAGGGAAAAATAAACTTTGAAGCAAGGGGGGAAGAGGACATGATGTATGCCTACCTACTTAATATCATGCTGTAATAAGAATCACATGAGATCACATACACATAACCAAGTTGGGAAAAACAAAAATTACTGAAAATGTTTTTCCCCAGTACTGGGAATTGAACTCAAGACATTGCCCTTGCCAAGCAGATGCAGCACCACTGAGGTACATCCCTGGCCCCATAATTATCATTAGTACAAAGAGCTCTATCTCCATGATCACTTTTGTTTCTGATGACTGTGAAGTATTTGTCCTCTACCCACACACATGCTTCAGAATGAAGCTCTGTAGCTCCTGGCACATGCTCTGTGGAAGGAAGAAATGCTAAGAAGTTCTTGGCACATGTTTTGTAGAAGGAAGTAATTCTCAGATGTTCCTCTGAAAAATTTAGAGAAAATGAATGGGGTCAGAATATAAACTACTTGAAGGTAGAATAAAGAGAGTCAACAAGAAACCTGAGCCAAGGAAGGTTAATATTCTATTCATGTATTTTCCTCTTCCCTAATTGTAAATTCTACCTGTCTAGAAAAAAGGACAGAGAGTGAAGGAAACTCATTGTCTCACAATAAGACCTGCTTGATCATTTAAACCATCAAAGCTGGGCATTTGAGTATGAAAAGTAGAAAATATAGAAAAGTAAATATAGTTAGACTTTCAGATTACCCTCAAGCAGCCAAGAGACAGAATAAAAGCCTCCTAGAGTGTGGGTACATTGACAGCAAGAATATATGTGTAACTTCTACATGAAACAATCCTCTCATTTACAAATAAAATAACAACATCTCTTTGCTGATGGTAGAATAAAAAAGAGAATGAATGAGAAAGTTGAGTTTTACACCTGCCCACCATGTACAGGTAGCCCCCTTCACACAATTAACAATCTCCTTTGGTATACTTCCATACCTATTCACAGAACAGAAGATGCTTCTTTCACCCAACTGATTTGGAACATTCACTGACATTTTGAGTTAGTACTGCCAAAACCTGGTTAAGTGTCTCCCAAAAGCCCATGTATTAAAGACATGATCACTAGCCTGCGGTGATGTTGGGAAGTGGTGGCACTTTTAGTAGGTGGGGCCCAGAGGAAGTCACATCTCTAGGAGTGTGCTCTTGGTGAGGACATCAGGACCCTGCCCTTTCCCATATCTCTCTGTGCTTCCCAGACTCAGGCAGGTGGGAGTCCTCTCCTGCTACATGCTCCTATCATAATGTACTGCTTTGACACAATGCAAAGCAGCAGGTGAACTGACAATAGAGTGAGACTTCCAAAACTATAAACTTTCTCATCATAAATTGATCATATCGAACATTTTGTCACCATAAAGGAAAGCTGACTGGTAGAGGTATGTAGAATTGTTATGAGAGCCTACTCATAACTACTCATTACTACAGGGATGTAAGGCATAACCATAAATAATCGGATAAGAAAGCTTTAGAAGTAGTAGTTTTAGTATGAATAGTTTCTCTTAACAATACATAATTACTGTAAATGGAACTGCAAGTATTCTAACACAAAACCTTCAAAAATTTTGCTTAACTTTATTTTTTTTCTATGGTTTAGATACCTCTTGTCACACTATATTCATGATGTAATTTAGTTGAATGTATCTAAAGGTAATTAATAATTGAAACAGGCACCATCCTGCAATTGTGTGCATGTATGAGCACAGAGAACTGGAGATGTACCTCAGCTGATCCGATGAAAGACAACTGGAGAAAACTGGAGAGAACCATTAACAGAGAGTCACCTACAGGAGTGAGGGAGTACACATAAGCAGCAACCACTTCATTTTCCACATTTATTTCTTGAAAAGGAGCTAAATTTAATAGATAAGGGCTCCAGTGTTGTTTTTATAACTTGTACACAGATTATTTCCTGGATCAAATTCATACTTAGATTTCTTATGAAAGGTGTCTTTGTTTCTACTATGTCCTAACAAACAATTTCAGAGAGAGAAAAAGGAGAGATACAATCGGTATTATTTATCCTAGATATATTTCTAATTTCTTGAGAAAAGTAGTTTTACTGTTCTTATTTACAGAAGTGAAGCATCCCCAGTACATGGCAAGGAGAGCATGAAGTAGAAATACTGCTCAGTGGATTTATTTCTGTGAAGAGGAAAACACACAAGGAAACAAAGAAAAATATAATTTTAAGATCATACCTAAGTGAAAATTTCTTAATGAAAGTCAAAAATAGTAGAATCCCACTGTTTCTTTCTTTTTCTTTCAGTTACAAGATTTGAAATTTGACTGATAGTATTTTTTCCACATTGGTGACATTTAAAATAGAAACCAAAGAAGAAGGGTAGCTGTAATAACACAATGAAATACTTTACTTAATTAATATAAGTAAGCCAAATAATCTTCCTTTCTTGGACAAATATTTATTTTTAAATGTGCTCTCTAAACTATTTTAAAAAAGAAAGAATCATCAGTTTAGTTAAAAATAAAGCAAGTGTTCATTATTTCATCAAGTCATAAAATGGTATCTTGATGAAGTTAGACACAAAATTCCCAAGATTTTGCATCAAACAATTATCATTTTTAAATTCAGATGACTGTCAATAACCTCTGGTATAACCAAGTTTCTGTGCTTCATATTAAAAAAAAATTGCTCTTGTAAAGGTCCTTGTAAAAGGTAGTCACTGCCTTGCTCATGAATAAGCAATATAGGTGTTTTTTTTTTACTTTAAATATTCATTTTCTTAGTTGAAGTAAAGAGCTAGTTCATGCTATGACTTGTTTGATTACTGATAACAATACAGATATGTGCTTTTTGAAAGTAAGAAAACTGCTTTTCATTCAACGGAAAGTGATATATTTAACAATGGAGTATAATGATGCACTGGAGGTGGAAAATGGGGGAAACTTAACTAAATTAGAGGGAAATTTCCATAACAGATTCACTAGTAATGTTGATTTAATAATGACTTCCTGCCATGAACTATATTTATCATATACTGACTCTCTGACATGACACTGTATTTAATGTTTTTAAGATCCATGTTTTAATCAAATTAAACTCAAGGAAACCGATAGGTATCTGTTTGGCTCTTAGCTTTAGCTTCTGTTTCTTATTTAGTCATAAGACTATTATTGCTGGAATCTTTATAAACACATTTTCGAGGATTGCAACAGGAGTGCAGCTTATGTTATGAGGTCAGAAAAATGTGTGTCAGTGGTTTTTATGATCTATGCACAAAGTGCATTACAGAATTGCTTAATAAATTAAAGACATATAAAGCAAAATGTGTTCTTTTTCCCCATGAGATTAAGGATCTAAAAATATAATTTATTTTTAGATTGAAAAAAAATACTTTCTTAGGAACTAAGAAACCAAGAAGAATGTTCACATAAAAGTTGGTATACTATTACTTGTTATTCATAGGTATTTACATAAAACTAAAATGTTTAATAATAAGCACCACGTTCTTAAAACTAATTTACCAAACAGGCGTATGCCTGTAATACCAGCACTTGGGAGGCAGAGACAGGAGGATTGCTGAGTTCCAGGTTTGCTTGGGCCACATAGTGAGCTCAAGACCAGTCTGTACTACAAAGCAGGATCCTGTTTCAAAAACAAACAAACAAACAAACAAAAACTTAATTTACCAAGTAATTTCCATAGTCTATGACAGTTATGAAATTACTTTTTAAGATACAGAATCTTATCTCCAATAAAACTGTCAAGTGGGATACTTTTTAAAAATACTTTATTAATACACATTTGCAGTTTGTAATAATTACACCCACTGTAGGGAATTGGAACATGTACCAACACATTTCATTCAATATACATACATAACACATTTCAATTTTTTTCTCTCTTCCCTCCATACCCCTTTTATTTTTACAGCATCAGATTCATTTCTTTATCCTCTAAGATCTTCAATTCAGACTCTGAAAAAGGGTTCAGTAACCCAAAATCTATAGTGGCAAGTTATCTAGTAATACTCCAAAAGTGCCAAATTGGGCATTAGGTAAGGGTTATGTTATATAGTCAAGTAAGATTTGTATTAAAATTGAACTCATGTTCAAAGTAGAAGTTAACAAAGTAAAAAGGAATTAGATAGCAAGACTGGCCGGGCGTGGTGGCTCACGCCTGTAATCCCAGCACTTGGGAGGCAGAGACAGGAGGATTGCTGAGTTTGAGGCTTGCCTAGGCTACATAGTGAGCTCAGGGCCAGCCTGAACTACAAAGCGAGA
>PVIC010011268.1:0-41700 GCA_004025085.1 Thryonomys swinderianus
TTGCAGGTCTCTGCCTATTATCTGGGGCCCTTTGGTTGCAGCACTTTCCTGGGGGGGGGGTCCTCCTTGAATCTGTAATGACCCTTGAGAGTTCTCACTCCTGACATATCATGGGAGGTATTTGAGCAGAACAATCACATCATATTTGTTATCATAATACAATAAATGCCAATATCAGTATTAAACACAGTAAATAAGATAAAAAGGTTTGTTAGATTCTATTCTGGAGACTTTGAGCTTATGAGTTACCTCTATGTCTGACTTCTCACTGCACAGCTCTGGGATACAGTAGGCCGGTGGGCGGCCTTCAATCTGCTATAAATGGGCTGCGCCCTGCAGCCAGGTCCGTGTGCTGCTCCCTCAGTCCCCGGAAACAAGGCACGGCAGGGCCCACCGCCACCGGGTCCAGTCCACACACTGCCGCCTTCAGTTCGCCGGAAACAAGCAAGCTGTATTTTTACTATTAAACCAAAAGGGCTTTAGCTGGCCTGCATGCTGAGAGAAGGGAACACTTCCATGTTGATGGGAATATAAACTAGTACAAATGACTATGGAAATCTGTATGGTGATTCCTCAAAAGACTAAGCATAGAAATACCACTAAGCATAGAAATACTACTAGTGACATAGCTACACTAGTCTTGGTCATATTCCTAAAAGAAGCAAGAACTATATACCCTAGCAATATATGCATGCTCATGTTTATAGTAACATAATTCGTAATTGTCCAGCTGTTCAAATACCCTTGAGGCCAATCAAAAGATAAATGGAGAACAAAAATACAATAAATGTATATAATGGAATATCACTCATAAAGGAAGATGAAATCATATCATTTGCAGGACAAATGAACGGAACTAGAAACTATCTCATTGAGTTAAATTATCACAGTGCAGAAAGTTAAATATCTAATGTTTTCTCTTCAGTGAGAAATCTAAAATACACATTAGTTAATTAATTAACTAATTGAGGCAGAAAGAACAGGAAGTCAGAAAGTAGATTTCTGGAGATAGAGAAAGTAACAAATGGGGGATTGAAACTGATTATCAGATGTTAATCTCATGCGTTGTCAAAATTAAACCTCATTTTCATGCAATATCAATATGTATTAGTACAATTTTTATAAATTTTTAAAAGTTTCTCCTAGTGTGAAGCATATTTTTACATTGTATTTTAGAGAATATTTTTAAAGTATTGGGGATTAAACTCAAGGCCCTCATACTGAGCAACATCCCCAACCTTTTGGCATTTCTAATTTGAGACAGTTCTTATTAAATGTCCAAACTGCTCAGGCTAGTCTCAAACTTGCCATCCCTCCTGCCTCAGTCTTTTAGAGTGTAGGATTACATACATTGCCACCAATCCAGCCCACATTTCTTCATCTACCCGTTCATTGGTGGGACACTCAGGATAGTTCTATATCTTGGCTATTGTGAATAGTGTAAGAGTGAACCCAGAAGTACAGGTATTTCTTCAACATGCCAGTTTCACTTCCTTAGTACATACTTACAGTAATAGCAGGATTGTTAGATCATACTGTAACCCTATCATGAGTTTTCTGAGGAGTGCTTTACCTTTTTCCTCAGTGGCTATACTAATTTGCCAAGAATGGTGTCCAAAGGTTCCCTTGTCTCCACTTCCTCCCCTGCACTTTCATCTTTTTGATAATAGCCATCCTAATAGGAATGAGTCACAATATCACATTGTGGATTTTAATTTGCATTTATATACTTGTTGACTATTTGTGTGTCTGCAAAAAACTATCTGTTCAGATCCTTTGCCCATTCTTAAACTGTGTTATTAGCTCTTTGCTATTGAATTGTTCCTTAAATGTTTTAGAAATGAATCCCTTTTCAGGTGCACGATTTGCAAATGTTTTCTCCCATTGCATAGGATGGCTCTTCATTCTACTTATCATCTCCTTTGTTGTGCAGATGAGCTTTAGTTTGATGTGATTCTGTTTGCCTATTTTTGTTTTCATTGTATGTACTTTTGGAAGCATATTCAAAAATATCATCGCCCCTAATGATGTGGAGCTTTTCCTCTGGGTGTTGGTGTTACACTTAAGTCTTTAAATGATTTGTGTTGATTTTTGTATGTGGTGTGAGATAAAGACCCAACGCAGATATCCCAAAGTTTCTTGTTTTCCATTTTTATTTTTATTAGTACACACTGAAGTACATAATGGTAATATTCCTTGTGCAAAGTTCATACATTTATGTAACATATCTTAATCCCTTTTCAACCATCTCATGTCTTAACTGGCAGGCAGAATAAACAGCTCCTGTACCCACACTGTAGAGGTCAATCCTAGTTCTTCTTTACTAGCTGTACAGCTGGGATAAATAGGATATCTGTGAGAGCACAGGAGAATCTGTGAGAGGTCTTATATCAAGATCTGATATATAATCACTCACTAAATATTAGCTCTCATTACACTCCATAGAGTGCTATTTTAGAGGCAGTACAACCAAAAATGGTGATGCATGACTCAAAGTGATGAAGCAGAATTTATGATGTGTGACTCTGCTGATGGGAAAAGTTCATTAGATGAATCCAATAGATGGATTCAGGCCATTGGGGAGCTGAAGTTCTGAGAAGGTAAAGGTCAACAGATTTAGGGAGGAGTTTACATTCTGTCTTCTAAAGATCCAGTATCACTGACTTGGAGTGATAGAAATAAAATACAACAATAACAACTGAGGAGTATTTTGGAAGAAAAAAATCTATATTAATTTAACTTTTTCTTTCCTTGAGTACCTTGAGAACACGAATTAAACCTGTCCACCTGACAAAAACCCAATGCAATTAGCTTAAAAGGAAAACTTCCATGTTGTCTGCCTCAGTGCCAGAACAACCCCTTCTGTGTACTGTCCTACCAGGCAGACATGTGAGCACTCCAACCATGTCAAC
This sequence comes from Thryonomys swinderianus, assembly GCA_004025085.1. NCBI lineage: Eukaryota > Metazoa > Chordata > Mammalia > Rodentia > Thryonomyidae > Thryonomys > Thryonomys swinderianus. The sequence goes on from PVIC010011268.1 coordinate 2,913, forward strand.
TGACAAGAGCATGAGGCTCTCTCCTCTAAACTGAGGTATGAGTCTGATGTGCTCTATAATAAACTGGTATGAGAATCAGTTCCAATTATGAGCTGACATATCTTGGGCATGTGTCACAAAATTAAGATAGAATTAACATACTAATTGAACTGAGCAACTCAATATAGCAACATCTACACCTAGGGACACACTAAACATCATTTCAAGAGCAGGATGACAAAAGAATTATTTCCAATCAGGGCTTCATATGGTGTTAATGAGATTCTACCTAGTTGATTCATTATGTAATTTCCCTTTATGTTCATTCATTCAGCAAATACTTATCTAGTGTCAAGTCTTTATGAAGCATATACTAGTTGTTATCAAGAATATGGTACAGAAGGGAATAAAACTTTCTGGTTTTTAACTTGTCATCTATAGAAAAGAAAGTCAAGTACATTCATTAAAAACTAGAATACAGGCCAAAATGCATGTCTGAAAGTACCATGGAAGAAGCAATTGATTTCAGCTGAGACTCTCATATAAGTGACATAAAGACCAACATGAAAATAAAAGATGTAGGGATGTGACTCAGAATATTTGAATGAGCCTGCAAGAGTTACTGTAAATTTCTAGCTTGTCCAACAACCCTCTACGTTGACCAGCACAAGGTCAGATTCATACATTTTTAAGCACTGCTGAAAAAGTAGCCTTAATCTGCCCAATCTTTGTGAGACACCAAATTAAATTCAGGAGCTGGAACCTTTTCTTTATAAATTTGATTTGGATTTTTGTTATTTTATTATTTTTTTCAGGCATCAGAATTATTTCTCATCCCTGACATTTAAAAAAGTATTGATCACATCAAAATACAGCATATATTTACAATAATATTAAATATTATTAATATTTGATTTTCCATATCAAAGATTAATTTCTGCTTTCTTATAACTTATATTTCAAAATTTGTCACCAAATTTTTTTAAAACCAATGTAGAGTTTATATCTTTTATCATGATATTTAAAAAAGAAAAACCTTCCAGAAGGTCTCACAATGAACTGACTTCTTACTCCTTTTAAGTCTATTTTTTTCTTCTTTTTATCATTTTCACACATTCCCAAATTTATTTAGTAGCATGGGACATGCCCAGTTTGTGCAGTTTTGCTGCACAAAACCAACACTTAAAGACCACTTATTCTATGATGTATGACATCTTTCCTTCCTTTTCAGAAACTATACATTCCAATTCTGTGACCTCTTACAGACAGCACTTATGTTTATTAGCACAAATGCATTCTTCCCCAATCATGGGATATCAGCACTGTAACACTATTACAAGAAACTGACATCTAGATTTCTTCCTATTGCACATGTGGACCTACTTTCATTACCTAGCAGGGTTTTAAAGATTTCAACCTGGTGTCAGTCTATGATGTTACCTATAAAATCCCTACTCCAACAACACTATTGCTTATCATTTAACAAATTTTGACAGAACAAGTAGAATATCAGTTCTCCAATACCCACTGTCAATTGTCAAGGTCTTATTTTTAAAATTGAGCTTTTTTTCTTTCCCTTGACTAAAAAAAACAAAATTAAAATTTAATAAGAAATCTCTATTCAACCAAGGAAAGAAACAATGCTCCCAAAAGTAGAGGTGGAATTTCCAAATTTAATGAAATTAGACTTCCCAAATACATAAGTAAATAATGAAATTTTTATAGTACATAATTAGAAATACTGTTTGTGAATGTTTATGCTAGTGAAACTTACAAGGGACAAGGAGCAAGATGAATCTGCATTTGCTCCCAATCATGTCTGAAAAAGAAAGTGGTAGTTGAACAGCTTTTTCATTTGCAGTCTGGCATGAATTTAATGCCCAAATGGTTTCCCAAGTGCAGGCATCCAAGAAAAGTATCCAGCATGCTGCTGCATCCCCAGACTGAGGACTTTCAAAGCTACTATAGTCCAGTCCTCACTTTCTTCCACACAAAATAATGGCGAGAACAGTTCTCTCTCTGGCAAACTGATAAGTAAAGGTTTGTTCAAAAGATTTGCAAACATGTTTTAGTCTGTACTGATTAAAAAAAGTATCGCATAATCCTTCTACTACAAAACACTATCCTCAGCAATTAGAATGGTATGGCTGGCACTTATTTGACTGACAGTCACTCAGGACATTACCTGAAAAGGTGTCCCTGACTCTTCCTTTCGGTCTCTACTTCCTGGCACAGCTTTTTTCCATCTTGACCATGCTATTTCTGGCTTGGAGCAGACCAACCATAGACTGAAGCCATTTAAACTATAAGACAAAAATAACTTCTTCTTCTTTAAATTGTGTCTGGCAGGCATTTTGTCCCACTGACAGAAAAATGAACATTAGACCTCTTCAGACTTGAGTTTATTAAAATGGTAAATACAATAATCTGTAATCAAATAAAAAGTAGTTATAATTCTGAAATATTTACCATAATAAAAAAGCAATAACTATCTCCTAAAGGGCATTTGATTTCTGTTAGTAATACCTGAATAAGGAATTTAGAGTGTTTGTTTTAATGGAGTCAGAACATAATTTTACTTTTATATGAAAATAAAAATAAAAAATATATAAATATATAATATAAATATATATAATAAAAATAAAATTTTACTTTAAAAGTAAAAGCTGTTGGAGCTGGAGATTTAGCTCAGTGGTTCTGGTGCCTGCCTTGCAAGCACAAGGTCCTGAGTTCGATCCCAGTAACCACATACAATGCTGGGCGTGGTGACTCACACCCACCAGCAATCAATACCACATACCACAGTGCCAGGTATGGTGGCTCACACCTGTAATCCCAGCACTCGGGAGGCAGAGGCAGGAGGATTGCTGAGTTCCAGGCTTGCCTGGGCTACATAGTGAGCTCAGGGCCAGCCTGAACTACAAAGCGAGACCCTGTCTCAAAAATAAAATTAAAATTAAAATTAAAAAATATTTGATAAAGAGAAATCCATATGCTTTTACATGTGAAAGGCATGTGGAAAAAGACTCAAGATCAAACATGATTTATCACAATACAAAGAGAAAGAAGTAAAGCTTAGCCTAAAGTTCCAATCATGTTCACTGACAATTCTGTGCTAGAAAAATTTTAAATAAGAAAAAGGGCTGTTGTTACATTTTTCTTTCAGTCTACTCAAAGGCAGAAAGAAGTAAGAAGATAAAATATTTGAATAAACAGATACTTGAAAGAGGAAAATTAAAATTCCTAGTGATCTAAATTTAAATGGTCCCTTAAAGTAATATTACTATAACTTTTTTATTGACTTTAACTAAGATATCTTTATTTGATTTGAACTCAAGATATTAGATGCATCTATTCACTAATGAGATAATGCCTTCCAAACATATGTAAATTTAAGAATATACATAATTTATGTTTGAATTCCAGGTTGATAAGAGTATATTTTATTTTTTATTGAATGGGAAACTATGCTTAAGCAGAATATCTACAAATTAATATGTTAAGAACATAACTTTTGGTGGCAAGGCACAGCCTTAATCAGAAGGGATGACCTTAGAGACATAAAGACAACTGAACACTTGTTGTGATAGGTCACATGAGACACAATGAGTACATGAACTTTATCAGGAAAGAACAAAATGAGCTGGAGACAGATATCTGAGAGAGGATGGGCAGGAGCTTCAGTCCTTCAGAGAATGTTGATGGGATTTGCCAGTACAGGAAGCAGAGTGATGTCTACCTAAATGCGAGCAAGACAGTACACTGAGAGCGGAAGCTAAGCAACACTAGACAACAACAGCAAATTGTTGGCTAGAATAATCCTCTGTGTGATCTAACACTTGCCAAACCTTCTACAAGAAGTTATTTCTACTGTTATGGTCTGTAACAGTAACAGAAATAGATTTGATTGTGATCTAAAATTACGATGGCTGTATTTTGTTTTGCCATTCATACTGAAGCCTTATGATGAAAATCTAGATACGTGAACTTTGTAGAAAAGGATAACCAGGAAAAGTCAAGAGATCGTAAAAGCCTTAACACTGTAATCTTCAATGCTTTGTTTCCCATATTTTACTTACGCATTGTATGGTCTGTTTCACAGGGTATTTTACTCCTGTGGCTTCTAGAATGTAAAAAATAGCAGGATAGTAAACAGAACAATTTCATGAAAAGGAAAGAAGAAAGTTTGTTTTATTTTAGTTTGATTGTACATATCTCTGGGATTTGATTTTTTTTCTTTGTTGGTACATTTAGAAAGCAGGTTTTTAATGGAAGTTATGAAAAGTGAAATTCTGGGCCGGAGATTTAGCTCAGTGGTTCCAGCATCTGCCTCGCAAGCGCAAGGTCCTGCGTTCCATCACTGGTAACCACATACAATGCTGAGCATGGTGACTCACGCCAAACAGCAATCAATACTGCATGCCACAGTGCCAGGCATGGTGGCTCATGCCTGTAATCTCAGCAGTCAGGAGGCAGAGACAGGAGGATTACTGAGTTCAAGACTTACCTGGGCTACATAGTGAGCTCAGGGCCAGCCTGAACTACAAAGCAAGACCGTCTCAAAAAAAAAAAAAAAAGTGAAATTCTTGGGCTGGGGATTTAGTTCAAGTGGTATTGTGTCAACCTTGGATGCACAAGGGGAAGGAAGAAGAAAAAGAAGAAGAAGGAGGAGGAGGAGGAGAAGGAGGAGGAGGAGGAGAAGATCATCATTCCTTCAATCCACCTTTTAATAATCACATGTGCCTTGAAGTTATTGTACCAGCTGAAAGGCTCTTTTTTGTTGTTGTTGAATCTTTATCCATCCCTCATTAGTTCAAATCCCACCTTTTCTACATTCATTAGCTTAGTTAACTTTTTCTTGAATTTCCATCGTACTTTACTTGTTCCCCTATTTTAATAGGAGCATAACTTTTTATGATATATATATATATATATATATATATGAGTGACAGTACGTATGTTAGATATGGATATTCAAAAGTAGGGGACTATGCCATAGAAATATTGATTTTACATGGTATTTTAAAACAATATTTATTAATTTCCTTTGCTGAGTGTTAATCTACCAATGATATTTTCCATAAAGGAAGGTCAGAGTAAAATAACATCAATTTGCTGATTGTTTTAATTGACGTACAAAATTAGAAGTAAAGGCCTAGTTGGGGAATTGAATTATGGTAACGACATAAATACTGAAAAAAAAAAAACAGGAATCGGGAGAAAAGAGCCTAATTATTTAGCCCCAGAAATATTTCATTTTTCTAAAGAATCTTCTCACTGAAAAGATCCAGCTATTGTTCTTTCCCAGGTGAGATGGACAGCAGTATCTGGTGCTCAGTTTAGTGTGCACCATACCTGGGCACCAGGTTTAGTGCTCACCATGCGGGTGCACTCCTGCTTCTCTGACCACCTCGCCCGCATGTTAGTCTGCAGGATGAAGGAGCAGCTACAACCAAACGCGGGAAACAAACTCCCACTGAACATCTTAGCTGTTATTGCACCTCTGCTCTGAGAAGTCATCTTTGAAGCAGAATATCCCTTCGTATTCCTAAAGCTGATAGCTTTGGTTATTAAAGGTGCTCCATAGTTTACAGCACTTTTCATTTCCTGGGGAATGGTGGAATGTTGTTCATCCTTCCATTAGCCTCCAGAAAGCCAATTTCAGTAAGCTTTCCATGTTTAACTCTTCTGAACAAGGCTTGAAGTTTGACTAAACTAATAACATAATTTCTAAAATCAGAAAATTAGAAACAGTGACTAATTTACTAACTTCAGATAGTTTGCTCTTTATTCAAAACATATGTTTCTTGGCTATGATTGATAGTTTTAATCATTGCAAAAACAAAAATCATACAGTCATCAAAAAAGTAACTATCTAAGAATTGTTACTACATAACAAATCATAATACAGTCAATTTTAAAACAACTTTGGAATTTTAAGAACCTAGGTTACTTGCTTGGGATCACAGGACAGTGTTTTTCTGTTAATAAAACTCAGTTTAAAAGTGTTTTATATCATGTTGATATCCAGGTTTCCTTTGGACACTATATTCTCTCTCTCTCTCTCTCTCTCTCTCTCTCTCTCTCTCTCTCTCTCTCTCTCTCGTGTGTGTGTGTGTGTGTGTGTGTGTGTGCATAAATGCACAGGGGAAAGGCTGTAATTTGGCTCTAAATTCTAAGGATCAGTATTTTATTATAATCCATTGTTGAAATAAACAGCAAAATAAGTTTATTACTTTGTTAATATTTCACTGACTGTTATGTTTTAAATATATACTTTGAAACATGACCTGTATATTTCTTCTTCTGTCTCTAACTCCAGGAATGTCTGTCTTTCTTGAGGGGACCAGAACCTTCTGCAGTATGTAATTTATGTCTATAATATTTTTTGATGCAAAGAATTGCCTATTGGTCTTTTCTCCAACTGGTAGAGAATGAAATGAAGGGTGCACATGTTGTAAGTTCTAAGACTATTATGAATGGAATAGAAATGAATACTGAAACCTATAATTTAAGAAAAAATAAGAGCTCGAGTTGATTTCGAAGTAGAGAAAGGGAGTTTGACCATTAACTCAGCTTTTAAAACACAAAGAAAAACCACTAACTGACAGCATTTATAACTTTTGCTCTATTGACTTTTAGTTTTACAAGGGTAATGAGGGAAGGAGCACTGGATTCTGCAGAATTATGTAATACCTCCCTCACAGAGAGGGAGAAGAAAATTTCTTTATATCCATTTCTCTTTTCTTTCTTGTCAACTTTATTTTTATCACAATTGTTGTCATATTAATTATACACATTCATGGGTTTCCCTCCATGATGTTTCCATCCATTATCATATTCTCCCTCCCATTACCCTCCATACCCCTTTATCCCCTCCAGCTAGTTCCCCTTCTCTTCAAGTCCTACTTTCAGGCCAGACATTTTCCTTTCCATATATGAGAAAAAAACATACACACAATACTTTTCTTTCTGTATCTGACCTAGTCCTTCCCGATACATGAAGTGAGGCACACTTCTAATATAACTCAGCACAAGAAAAGCATGTGATAAACAGTAGGTGACAAAGGTAGTATAACAGTGGCCAGAAGATCCAAACCCCAGTATCATTTTCATCATCTGCTATCACCCTTGAGCATGTCACTTAGCCTGTTTGATGTTCAGGGTCCTCGCAGTTACCCTGTGCTACTGTGTCTACCCTTTTCAACTGTTACGAAATCAAATAAGAAAAGTACACAAATGCATCTTGAAAAATACAACAGTTGTACACACATACCTAGTATTCTATCTGGTAGTTCAACATTACACATAATACAGAAATCCATCCTAGAGCATATCTGAAATATAGTTATACACATCATCCTTGAATGGCACAATGATTAGTCTTGCAAGGCTCACAGTTCCAAGGGGCTCAACGAATGCAGGGACATGGATCCTTACTTATGAAAATACTTGCCTATCCTGCTTCCTGCTGATCATTTCCTCTTTTAAGTGGCCCTATCTCAGTGGTTTTCAGTGACAGAGTCAGAAAACAAAGGGATGCATCCCAAAGTTTTTCGTTTCCCCTAACAGACACAGCCTAATATTCATAGACAACCAAGAATTGACTGCATACACAAATTTAACATAAAAAAATATAAGAGCTTAAGGGAAAGAAATCTCCGAGCAATTACTGTCTTCCAAGTCTTATCTTAACATTGCCATTAGCATATGGTGGGAGTTTGTCTGATTAGGGAAATTGATGGTGCTACATACAAATTTGCTATGCACTGGGTTAGCACATTCTGACTGTCCCTAAAGAAAAGAAAATAATTTTCTTTTCCAGGCATGTGCATCTTTAGTTAAAGTTAATGCACCATTAGTGGTATTAGAGAATTCAATGGATGATACAGCAGTAGACAGAAAAGGCAAATAATTTTACACTACTATGTTGATGAGCTTCCAAAATTTAGGTAAGAAATCAAGAAACTGGGAAGTAAAACCAGCTCATTTTTTTTGGAAGCCTAATTAGTATATAGATTTGTGACGTGATGTAACCTGTAAGGTTTTAAAAAGAGCCATAAGCTCTTGCTGAGGACTGTTAACTGGAATGGCTTCTCTAGGCACCAGCGCGGAGCGCCTCGTGCTTGGAGCGGCGCTGCTGCTCACCTGAAGCACAAACAATTAACCTGCCGAAGCTGAGGTCAGCAGGGGGTGCGCAAGAGGATATTGCTACCGTGTTATTAAACAGCTAATGTCATGTCCTGTTGACAGTTCTATGATATAAATACATGCTAAATGAGAACTTTCACTTTACAATGTGCCTGCATAAAAAAATCAAAGTATTTTTAAAGGCATCAAACATTTTTAAATCATGTTCTGTGGAGCTGAACTGAAAACTGCAAATAGCAATAAAACCAAGTCATCACGGATCAGATGCATGGAACCAAAAATGATGAATGTGACAATGAATTAAAGTCTCTACAAAACTAAACTTCGAACAACATTCACATTGATCTAAAAGTTTTCTGGGCATGAGGCTGGTGGGTGGCAGACCATTGTGAAAGACTGTAATAGTTCATAAACATAAAAAGTTCATAAATATAAAAAGAATTCATAAACATAGAAAGAGTTGTTATATTCTCACTATTAAGTGTATTTGCCAGACTATTAATATACTATCTAGATAGGAATGAAACCCATAGCTTAACAAAAATGAAACAAATTGCAAAGTTTAATTTAACTGAAAGTTCAGATGCATTGACCAGAGTTTTAAAAGAACTTTTTAACTGCCATCCCTAAGTAGAAATCTTGTAGCCATCAGTGTGAGGATGGCTCAGTATGCCTCCCAGTACACCCCTTCCCACAATATCAGTGTTTACAGAACCAGTCATTAGAATTGAAATGTGGTTGAGGAGTGCAACATTTTAAAATACAGAAAATGAGAACCAACCTCTTTTCTTTTTACCTGACATTAGTTGACTAGCCTAATACTAAAAAATCAAAAATGTTATTTGTTTTTGTTTTTGTTTTTGCTTTTTGGAGACAGGGTCTCGCTTTGTAGTTCAGGCTGGCCCTGAGCTCACTATGGTGCCCAGGCAAGCCGCTGCGAACTCAGCAATCCTCCTGTCTCTGCCTCCCAAGTGCTGGGATTACAGGCGTGAGCCACCAAGTCCGGCATTGTGGTATGCGGTATTGATTGTTGGTGGGCGTGTCTCCACATCCAGCAAAAAATGTAATTTTTGATATCCAGTAGTGTGTGTTATTAACAAAGTTATTTTAACAGCAAAGGAAATAAAAAGAAAACAGAATTTCAGTAGTCAACTTCACTAAAATGGTATTAATTCTCTGTTTGAATAAGTTAGGTCTGCTCAAATAATTGATTTATTTCAAAATTGCCTGAGAAGAAACAGAGTTGGTTCTAACCATCAAGAGTCTACTCTGGTTTTAAAACCTAGAACATTATCAATTTTTCCTATTTGCAGCTGCAGACTTGGTGACATATCACCATATATATCTGAAGTAAACACACGACTTACACTCTATATGGGTGAGGCCTGGCACCATTTATCAACAGCCTACAAAACAGATCTGCAGGCACAGGAGATCCTACCACCTAGAAGGTGACTGGGGAGCCTGAGTCACCACTGCAGCATTTCCTGCTTCACACCTGCATCCAGCTCACTGCACCACTGCACCTGACCCTGCTAACACTGGGCCTATTTTTCACCACTGAAGAAAATCAGCAGTACAACAGGGAAGCAGGGGTTTAGAAATACATAGCCAACCTTTCTGTTCTCCTTGGACTCCACTAAAATCAATAAGGTCATGTTTTATCTTCAGTGACAACATTATAGACAAATTAATCTCTCTAGAAGAAACATGAAGAAATTATCTTTACACTTTAAATTCATATTTTTAACCCTCATTCATCCTTGGTCAGGTGTAGAGTAAGGTTTGTTAAACATTAGGTGGAAGAAGTAAAATGCTGAAGTCGCTAAAATGGAGGCATAAAGTTACATAACTCATAAAGAAAGTTGTGTGACTCATACGAAAACCTAGCCAAATCAGTTATACACAATATAAAAGTTCCATGTTAATAAGAGGCTAAATTGTGTGTATAAAACTTTCCCACAAATGTTTGTATCATACACACAAGTGTATTTATGGGACATGTTGGAAGAAAGGAGCAGATAGACCATTTATTTTTTAACCAGTACAGATACTGCAGTTGAGCACATAAGAGGGACTCAACAATTAGAAAAACTAAATGCGAAGGGAGACATTATAGTGAATGAGATGATATTAGAACTGGATTCTGTAAATGTTAACAATTGTCCTTTTTACCAGAACAGATCCCCTCCTGAATTTAATATAAGAAATAGTGATTTCAGGTTATCACTCTTTATTTAAATAAAACAATGCCCTCTGGTGGCCACTTTTAAAACAGCCTTAAATGCACCTAGAGCTTTAAAGAACACTAACATGAATACTAAAATGTTGCTTCATTACCTGACAGACAGGCACACAATGACTTTTTAATGATGAGAAGATAACACACTACTACATTTAAATAGTGTCCCATAATGTCACAATCTAAATTCTCCCCCTAATTTGTAATTGTCATTGAATAAACATTGTGTGCTATGCAGATTTACAATAATTAAGGCATTACCACTTTGTCTATACTGTTTCATTGATCACCGTTTTATAAAATTCAGTGCTTTCACCTGTTCTTTTTCTCGCTAATAAAAATAGCTAATACTTTCTTTGGTCCTTTTCTTTTTCTTTCTGGAATATCTTAAAACTTACTTTTATAACAGGCCCTCAAAGAAACTCTTTGGCATTATCTCTTAATGCTCCACTTTCACACCAGAATCAAATGCCCTGCTTTTTCCCTTACTCACCTGAACCACTCTAAGCTTTCAAAATCTGTATATCACTTAAGACCTACTCACATGCCATCTTTTCATGAAGCTTCCAATGCACCTCACAGCTAGTACTTTCTCTACTCACAGTACTACCATAGCATTTGATCCACAGTTTTCTGTGAACATGCATCCTCCCCACAAAGGTTTCCCACCTGTCCACCACCATCACTGCCTCCGATTGTTTCTGAGCAACCCAGAGTACCACACCTACTTACCTACCATGAAGACTGTCCATGTCTGTCTTAATGCACGGACTTCCCTGATTGTGCTACCTCTGTTTTTCTGCTTTCCAAAATCAGCTTTGGAACATTAAAGCGCCTGGTGCCTCATGCTCTGTGTGCCATGAAAGAGAATTCTTGAAGCTTCTTTTGTACTCCACTCAGGTCTAGGGCCCTGGGATTAGTTCACGGCTCTAACACATTAGCCAAAGTACCATGTATGGAGTTACTTATGGTTTGAATACAGACGTGAGCACATGCTGTTCTGGGTGAGAAAATAATCCAGGTTACGTTGAAACTCCTCTGGCCGAACAACTTCATTACTAAGCTAATAATTTCCACTAGCTGCAACTTCATTTCTAAGTTAGTCTATCTCCATAAAATGAGATCACTCCCCAAAAGGCCCACGTCCTCCCCCAAGCAGATGTCTGTACTCCCACCAGTTTGTCAGATAAGTCTGTATGTGCTCAGAGTGTAGACACACCTTAGTCTTAAACTGGATTCTGCTTACCCAACCCCACTGCACCTACCCTAATTTCCTTCAGACTGTGGTCAATTTGAATGTCAGACTCTATATTTCATCATTATTTCTCCAATTAATCACATCACAGCAATTTGCAGAGAGTAACAACTAAAAATTCATTAACAATAAAATCCAACAGTAACTTTCATTCTTATTTGTCATCACTTTCACATACAACCCTTCCAAGTTTAAGTACTTGTTTAAAATGAGTTTTCTAAGTGTAAGTGATATGTTGAAAGTATAAATAAAACTTTATAACAGTAATCCTTGCCCAATTTTATTACAGAATGCATCACTGCTATTGTATGGGAAATATCACATGCTATCACTGGTTTCCATTAAAATCAGAGTATAGACATAGGAAAATGAAAAGTGAAGGGATTTTGTGTTTCCGAGCTTTGTTTTTTAACTTATGTAAATAAATGCTTTATGCATTTATATCTGATATCCAGACAGCCTCACAGTTAAGTCTCAAGATGGAAAGCAGCAGCTACACTCCCCCAAGAGGGGGACAGTAACTATTGTCACCAAGAATATATAGAAAAGCACTGGGAAAAACAGAATTATAAGCAAAATAACTGAAATCAGCTAACGTTTTAAAAATAAGAGTATTAGGGTCAGGAGTGGTGGCTCACGCCTGTAATCCCAGCACTCGGGAGGCAAAGGCAAGAAGAGTGCTGAGTTCAAGGCTTGCCTGGGCTACATAGTGAGCTCAGGGCCAACCTGAACTACAATGCGAGACTGTCTCAAAAAAAAAAAAAAAAGAGTATTAGGGATCACAAAATCCAGAAACAAAGTATTTTTAATTTCACCATTTTATAAAAAAGTAAACAAAAACCTTGAAAATTAGTCATGAGAAAGATATTCAATGGTGATTAGGACATCAAATTGGAAGAACTGGCAATGAAACAAACAAACCAATAGCATATTCTAAGACCAAGAAATTGTAACCCTTCTTTGTACAACACTAGAATACTATAGTAATAGTACTATTACCTCAGTGTGAAAAGATTTAATTTAAAAAAGAAAGATCCTCAGGAGAAGTGAAAAAATTTTTAGAGAAACATCAGACATAATTTGTACCTACAGATTTGCAAACTGAAATACTAAGAATTTAGATCCAAACTAAATAATTTGCCCAAGGGTTCAATAACTAAAAAATGTTTTAAAATTACATGTGCAACAAAAAAGCAAAGTGATTTAGATAGCAATCAGGAGCACAAATTGATAAATACATTTAAAGAACCCATTTTATTTGAACAAACTAATTTAAAATATGTTCCAACTAGAGGTCTTCCTTTCCTCCAGGTCGGTCAGTGAGTAATCATGGTAAACATCATAGTGTGCTCTTTGCTTTGCTAAAACTGTCCCAACCACCCAGAATCATTATCTGCCCAAGATTTTCATTTTATCTTGTTTCACTAGAAATGGAAACCATTGCAATGTGTGAAGGCCTCACCTAAGGCAAAGTTTACCCAATGAAGCCTGTGAGTTATCTAAAGGGTAGAGAAGTATTCTGAGTCCTTTTAGAGCAGTGCTTTTATTCCCAGAGCTTGTTGTATCTACCTTAGAAAGCATAGTAGCATAGCCCTCACAGGCAACTTTTTGAGCAAATGAGTTTCACTCAGAATAAGACCTATGTTCAGCCTTCATTAACCCTTACCAAGCTGAACAACATAATTTTTCAGAAACATGAATAATCAGCTCAGAAAATAGTTGGAGGTTGGAGGAACATAGTGTATAGAGAAAGAACTCTACTCGAAAAAATGGCTGAATAGTGACTTTGTTATGAATGTTTCTCAAAGCTAACTCAGTCCTCTCCAAAGAGTGTTCTCAAAACTCTGGTTCAAGGCTAGAAATCTGTAATCTGTGACACAATGCAGATGCTGTCTGCTTTGGTAAATACAAACGTATTGGAGTGAATCCATACTCATTGATTTTTGATGGTCTATGACTAGTTTCCCCAGGCAACATTGCCTCGGTGACAGAATTTTGAGTGGGTGGTTGCAGCAGAGATTATATGAACAGCAAAAGATAGAACATATTTTTACTTTCATTTTATCTTTGACTGATGTGTAATAACTTTACATAGTTAATAGGCTCAGAGATACGCATACACATTGTATGATGATCAAGCAGGGTAAGTAACATATTCATTGCTCTAAACATTTTCCATATCTTTGAGATAAGAATATTCAAAATCGGTCCAGAGATTTAGCTCAGTGGTTCCAGTGCCTGCCTTGCAAGCACAAGGCCCTGAGTTCAATCCCGGTAACCACATACAATGTTGGGCATGCTGACTCATGCCCACCAGCTACGAATACCACATACCACAGTGCTGGGCACGGTGGCTCACGCCTATAATCCCAGCACTCAGGAGGCAGAGGCAGGAGGATTGCTGAGTTCCAGGCTTGCCTGGGCTACATAGTGAGCTGAGGGCCAGCCTGAACTACAAAGCGAGACCCTTCTCAAAAAAAAAAAAAAGAAGAATATTCAAAATCCCTTTTTGCTCTTTTGAAGTATACAATATGTTACTGTCAAATTTAGTCACTTCCTGTGCAGTGAAATATAAGAATTTATTTAACTATAACCTTCTACCACCAACCAAATTCTCCTTAGTTCTTACTGACCACCACCAACTCGGCTTTTGGCAACTACCATTTTGCTTTCAACTTCTATCAGATCACTTTTTTTTATTCCACAGAGGGGTGAGACCATTAAGTCTTTCACTTTTTGTGTTTAGCTTATCTCATTTGACATAATGTTCTCCAGGTTCATATGCCTTGCTACAGGTGACAAGAGTGCAATCTTGTGTGGTGAATTGTATTGCACTGTGTATGTTTGCCATATTTTCTGTATCTATTCATCCCTCCATGGGTACTTATCTAGTCTTTCATAGAAAATATGTATCAATCTCTACTCTAATTCTGTGGGACATTAATAGTTATTACCTAATCAAAAAGTTTGGGAGATGAGTAAAATTAGAATTCCCTGTAAGATTTCTGAGTCTTTAAACTTAGTCTCCATGGAGGTGCTGAGATTATTTAAGGTCTGCCACATTTAAATCAGCTAATTCATAGAGTATACTGAGGATTCATTTTTTTATAGAGTCTGCATGCTACAACATTTATGTAATTAAAAGACACACTAAGAGAATACCAACTAAATAGTAAACATTAGAATTCAAAGACTTATAAGATATTTATTATCTTTGCTCTCGATATAATATAAATTACAATACTGAACAAATATAGATAATATAGACATTCTAGACAGAGTGACTGATATTTCTGTCAAGTAGAAACTAAAGGAAATTTGCCTTTAAAAGTCAAAAGGATATGTAGTTCTAAGAATAGATTGAATTCATATCTTTAACCTGGATATCATGTATAAAGAATCTGTACCAAACAGAATCAATGGTAAAGATAGAGACATTACCTCACCTACCATCTATACTAGCACCATATAAAATGACAAAACAAATCACTGATGATTTCATTTCTAATAAAAGAGCCAGACATTAATATGTAATATAGATACAGAGACAACATGGAAAATTTTAAATGATAATTAGAACTGTATTTGTGCAGCAATTTTCCACTTATCTTTTGGATAGCAAATAGTGGAATGCATACATGCTCACCACATGGAGAAAGAATTTCAACTTAAGAAAAGAATAAGCATTTCATAGTGAAGAGGTATTTCCAATCTTTCTGACAAGCTACAAATCTCCAAAATTGGACTGAGTACATTTGCAAACCCAGCTAACAAAAATGCCTGGCACAGAGATTGGCATGACATAAAACAAGAGACAGAAATATAAAATGTACCAATAAAGAATTCAATTAAAAAAACATTTTTTTAAAGAGTAAGCAACAGCTTTGGAAACTGCAGATAAACTATAGGCCCATCGAGGTCTGACAAATAGTTGGCTATCAGTTTATGGAGCATTTTATGTTTCAAGATGGCAACAAAGACTTCAGTAAGGCTACATGGGAGATCTAAAAATATTGACAAATACAACTTCTGCTCACAATTTTCAATTTCTGCCTTCATTTTAAAAATGGTTCCCCCTTTGACCCTGTTCATTTTTCTCCTGTAACCTTCCTACATATCCTAGCTGATCTCTCAAGCATCTGCTCCTTGCTTTTCCAAACTTTCCTATAGCAGTTACCCCTGAGTTAGCAACGGTTCTCTGAAATGTCTCAACCTTCTCTTCTTTACCCCAAAGTCTCTGGGGGTCTTTACCAACCTTCCCTTCTTTGTTTTAAAAGAAGAAATGCTATTAATACTTTACAAGATTGACTTTCCAACACATGATTTGTTTCATCTCTTTTACTTCTAGAACTTGCCCCTTAATTTATTTATATCACAAACTTCAGTTTTGTACTCATGTTGGTTTCTTCATCTACAAATATGCCAGAAGTTCTCCAAACTTGTTCATCAACTCTGTCTTTTCATTTTTATAAACTCACAGAAGTACACCTCTATTCTGTTGCTCACTTCACTTTAACTTCTAGTCTACCTTCTATCTATACTATTTTTAAACTACTAGCAATAGCATCACCACACCTATAATTGCTACTATTTACCTACCCTACTTTATCAGAAGCTTCTAACAGTATTAAATATAGGATTCTTCATGAGGCTTCCCTCCCTTCTCTCTTTCTGTTCCTTATCCTAACCTTCTTACAAGCATCAAATCCACTTTTATTTCTGCTTTCCTATTTCCTCCTCTACATGCTACTGTTCTCCTATACTCCTCTTTAGGTCTACTTTCTCTCACACTGGACTATCATAGTAACACCAAATTTCACCTGCTGTGATCTTCTCATTTATCTCATTCAGCCTTTAAAACTGGCCTAAGTAAAACTAATGTCACAGCATAAGGCTGTAACAGTTAAAGCCTGTAGAAAACTATATAATTTTCCAATAAATCTCATCTTCTGTATCTCTACAAGATGTGATCAAAAATATAATAAATTATATTGCCAAGTGTCATCCAATACAAAAGCAGGTTTTTAAATACATTATAGTGTAGCTTTATCCACCTGATTCACCAGATCTGGTGACGTGATTTCTGGCTCTTCCCTATTGGTGACCCCTGCAGTAAGGTTCCAATTATCCTGCTCGGTATACAGTGCAGGCCTGAGGAAAAAAATCACTAAAAGACAGAACTAAGAGAGAGAAAGAGCAAGATGCCAGGACTACCCATGCCAGTGCAACCAACAAAGATGCTGCCAGTCCCAGACACTGATTTTTTTTCCCAGACACTGATTTTGATTGACAATAAGTTGGGTAAAGGCAGGCTATGTGCAAGGGCAGAACAACATGCAGTTACTATGGAAATCAATGTAAATAAGGCTCATAAAGGATATGACAAAGCATTTTTAAATTAGGAATAAAAAAGACAAAATATATGGTTATAATTAGAACATTGTCCTTCTAGTTAGAAGGTTTTAGTTGTGCAAATGGAATTTGGGTGTAATGTACATTACTCTTTAATGTACCTCAGCATGTAGGCTTCACACAATTTTGGGGTTAACTCTTCACAGACTGTTTTGGGCATAATCAATATTACAGTCCCCTGCCATCCCCAGCCTCAAAATGAGGAGGAAAGGTGAATTTTTTGAATCAGTTCAGGACACGGAGGCAGCCATGATAGCACAACTAAAGACACTCATGAAAGAGGACTTCCAGAACTGCTTCAGAAAGTGGAAATAATAATGGGATAGTGGTGTTTAAAGTGAGGAAGAGTATGCTAAGAGAGATTAATGGCAGTGTGTTTTATTGTAACAATTTTTGAAAATTAAATATTCATATTTTAATATCTTATTATATATAGATAGATAGATATAGATATAAAGTGCCAAAATTCTCACACAAAAGAAGCTTTGAACAAAGCTTCTTATTGTCTCTATTCCCATTTTTCTCATCTTTCCGTGGTCTTCACAACTTCATACCTTTGCCCATATCTTTTCTCTCTTCCCCTTCCCTATTTTCTGCAAACACATGAAAGATTTATTAGATCACCCACCCAACACACCAAAAATGCACTCCTTCTGTACCTGTTTACTCTATCCACATGCCTTGTCCTGCCTATGTCTCCTGGATGAAGCTCTTAGTTTCTTTTTTTTCCTCCTTTCTAAAATTGATTTTCTTGATACATTTTATATACACATCATGATCACACTCAACGTTGAGAATTTGTACCAGTATACGACACAACTTAATTCTCATTTTTCCCTGGTTGTAATTGTTCACATTCTGCTTTTCCCCTTCATTTCCCACCCTAACTGTGATTTGTATGTCTTATGTATGTAAAATATGCCTGTTGATATAAATACTATTACCCCTACTTTACAAGTTCATACTTGCTCTCACAAAGTTATGCAAGCTGCCTACAGTCTAACAGTCTTCTCAAAGTAAGAGAGTTAGACTCAGTATAAGGCTCTTGTTGAAAATAATCTAATTTTCTCAAACAAAAGAAATTGGTAATACACATAGATGTGAGTTATCTTTTACGCCAATTCCAGTTATCTCTTCAGATTCAAAATTATGACTATACAGTGCCTGTATTACATTTTCTATTTTAAGGAGGAAATAAATATTGTTCATATTTATTTTAGGATGCCTCTTCCATATTTTTGTGTTTGCAACTAATTTTCACATATATTATAAAAATCTTTATTGTAAAGATAAAAGGACATTAATGAAGTTATTCTAAAATTACCATGCTCTCATTACTGACATTTTGTGATATGCAAAAGAAAAAATAAAGATCCCCATATTTACATTATCCCTAAAATAATTTTTAGCAAATAGTATGTTAGCACCCTAGTTTTATCTACATATAATAAAAATGAGATCATTGAATATACAATTTTTCATATTTTATGCATAGGTTTAATATTTGTGATATTACAACACACAAAGCATGATCTTACACCTTTACATATTTTGTGAACATAATTTTAATGCTTTTAGAGCATTCTATCATGAATGTATCATAAAACTTCCACTGTTATTATTACAAATAACACTGAGAGGAATGTCTTTGTAAAACTTACACTTTGTATTTCAGCTTGTGCAATTGTAAAATAAGCTCATACTTTGATTTGGTCTTGTTTACAATGTTACTTAATAGCATAGATCATAAATTACTAGAGCATTTAGCAAGAAACTTTAAAAGCATTAGAACACACTAGGCAGTCTATTGTTTTCAACAGAAAAAACATTGAACAATTTTGCAAATTACATGCCAAGAAAAGATCATTAGTGTAGAGACCCAAGGAGACTTAAGGCTGAATTTGCCTTCTGTGAGCACTAAAGAGAAAGGTTGCATTTAGGGGCAACTGCATATTAGGGAAATGTTAAGGCAGCAGAGGTTAAAATGTTCATCAGAAAATGTACTAATGGATACTGGAAACTAGGTAAATCTTGTGTTACTTTGATTACTTGTTCTCATGTTCAGGTGAATAAAAGCAAGGTGAACCAAAGGCTTGGGGCTTCTCAGCCTACTAGAGGTAGGAACCCCAGCTGCCCTCATGTTAAGCAGATTCTGTGTATCTGTCATTCCTCCTCAGTCGCCCCCAGATCAGAGAGACCAAAGTAGTGGGGCTAGGTCTCCGACCAAGGCTGGGTAGGAGAGTCACCTACAGTTAGGGAATAGAAACCTGAAATGGGGTCACATACACATTAGCATTTTAGGGTGAATAAAGGTCCTATTTTTACTATATCTTCAAATGTTCTATATCTTATCATCAAGAAATTAAATTTATCTAGTTTGTTGAGATAAAAATATCTGTACTATCATACATTCTAGAACTCATTTACATCTATCTACAGGTTCTCATACCAGAGAAAAGATACAGTATTTAAATATCTGTGATCTATTTACTTCACTTATTAGTGTGTCCTCAAGGTGTATCCATTTGTGCATCAGTGAATGAAACATCATTCTTTATGGCAGAGTAATACTCCGTTTTATAGAAAACCACATCTTCTTTATCCACTCTCCAATTGATAGGCATAAGTGTTTCCAAGATTGAGCTATCACAAACAGCTGCTATGAACATGGGTGTACATATATCTTTACAATAAGATTCTTTTAATTCCTTCAAGTATATTCCTAGCAGGGGAATAGCATGGTCAAATGGGACCTCTACTCCTAGTTTTCTGAGGAATCTCCACACTCATCTCCACAATGATTGTACAAGTCTACAATCCCAACAGATAGATTTTGAGAAATGGGAAATATTCAAAGGGAATGTGGTAGGGGAAAGTAATGAAGGAAAAGAATCAATATTATTTGAAAAGAAAAAGAAAGAACATGTATATAGGGGTTGTAGGGTGGGTAGGGATATGGGTAAAAATTAAAATTAATGTGTGTGATGTACTGGTACAAATTCCCCAATGTTGACTGTGATTCTGAGCTGTATATCAAATGTACCAAAAAGGAATTCAATTTTAAAAGTCTGTACTAGTCTCTTTTTAAATGCAAATATTTTTGTTATTATTTATTGCCTATAATTGCTTTTAAGGAAGTAAATATTCCAAATCACTGCTTACATATTTAAAACTGAATTTATTCACTGTATATTTGTTATAGTACATTGTATTTAATAGAACATGTTTGCTGTAGAAAATTTAATATCCTCAGTTGTAACACAAACACCAGTATAATAATGATTAACTCACTTTTTCTTTTGCATTATTCAGTAAACTTTATTGGTACATTATATACACAGCTCACAACCACACACAACATTGGGAAGTTTGTACCAATATGTGACACAGGTCAATTCTCATTTTTACCCACAACCCTGCCTACTCAATCCCTCCCCACCCCCTATATACATACTCTTATTTTTCTCCAGATCATATTTATTCCTTCCCCTCATTATCTTCCCACACCAAATTCCTTTTGGATATTTCCCATTCTACAAAAACTATCATATATTCTAGAGCTCCTTTACCTCCACAGGTTCTTATATCAATGAAAAGATCTGGTATTTGCATATCTGTGTTCTATTTATTTCGCTTATTAGTGTGTTCTCCCAGTGTCTCCATTTGCACATAAATGAATGAATCTTGTCCTTCTTTGTGGAAGAGTAATACTCCATTTTATAAAAAAAAAAAAAAAAACCCACATCTCCTTTTCCAGTCTCCAGCTGATGGGCATTTGGGTTGTTTCCAAGATTGGGCTATCATAAACTGAGCTGCTATGAACAAGGGTGTACACCTGTTTTGCCAATGTGATTTTTAAAATTGTTTTGGGTATTTTCCTAGCAGGAGGATAGCAGGGCCGAATGGGACTCTAGTCCTAGTTTTTTGAGGAATCTCCACACAGATCTCCACAATGGCTGCACAACTCTACAATCGGACAAGAAGGGGAGAAGGGTGCCTTTCTCCCCACAGCCTTGCCAGCATTTATTGTTGGTTGATTTTGTAATAGCGGCCATTCTTTGTGGAATGAGATGGAATCTCAGTGCTGTTTTTATTAGCATCTCTTGAATGACCAGCGATGTTGAACGTTTTGTGATATGCTTCTTGGCTGCTTTGGCTTCTGCCTCTGAGAACAGTCTGTTCATTTCAGATGCCCCTTTTTGAATTGGGTCATTAAACTTGGGGAGGCTGATCTGTTTAAATTTCTTGTATATTGTAGATAATAGCCCTTTGTCTGACAAACAGCTAGCAAACACTTTTTCCCATGTTGTTGGTTGTCTTTTAGTGGTACCAGTGATTTCTTTTGTTCTGCAGAAGCTTTTTAGTAGATGAGATCCCATTTCTTGATTCTTTCTGCTAGTTCTTGTGCTATAGAGGTTTTACTCATAAAGTCTCTGCCTAGGCCAATGTCTCCAAGAGTTTTACCTAACCTGTTTTCTAGCAGGTTTATAGTTTCTGTTTTAATGTTTAAGTCTCAAATTCATTGTGAATTTAGTTTTGTGCATGGTGAAAGAGATAGGTATAACTTTAGTTTTTGGCAGGTTAAAGCCCAGTTTTTCCAGCACCATTTGTTAAAGAGGCTATCTTTCCTCCATTGAGGATGTTTGGCTCCTTTGTCAAAGATAAGTTGGCTGAGTGTATCCGGGGCTGTGTCTGGATCTTCTAATCTACTCCACTGGCCCTTGGGTCTGTTACTCTGTCAGTATCATGCAGTTTTTATCACGCTGGCTTTATAGTAGAGTTTTAAATTGGTGATTGTAATACCCCCTGCCATGTTGTCATTGCTTAGAATTGCTTTTGCTATTCTAGGTCTCTTGTGGTTCCAGATGAATTTTTGGATTATCTCTAGCTCTGTGAAGTATAGTGTTGGAATTTCAATTGGAATTGCATTGAATCTGTATAGTAGTTCTGGAAGTATAGCCATTTTGATGATATTGGTTCTCTCTACCTAGGAACAAGCGATGTCATTCCACTTTCTGATCTCCTTTTCTATCTCCTTTTTCAGAGTCCTATAGTTTTCAGAGTAGAGGTCCTTCAACTGCTTTGTTAGAGTGATTCATAGAAATGTCATTTTTCTGGGTGCTATTGTGAAAGGGATTGACTCCCCAATTTCTCTTTCAGTGAGTCTGTTATTTGTGTAGACAAAGGCTGTTGATTTTTGAGCGTTGACCTTGTATCCAGCAACACTACTAAATGTGGTAATTAAGTCTAGCAGTCTTTTGGTTGAGTTTTTAGGATCCTCTGGATAGAGTATCATATCATTGGCAAATAATGACAGTTTAACTTCTTCCTTTCCTATCTTTATTCCTTTTATATCTTTGTCTTGCCTGATTGCTATGGCTAATGTTTCCAGTACTATATTGAACAAGAGTGGTGACGGGGCATCCTTGTCTCATTCCTGATCTTAGTGTAAAAGGTTCCAGTTTTTGCCCATTAACTATGATGCTGGCTGTGGTTTCTCATAAATAGCTTATATCAGATTGAGAAAAAGTCCATCTATTCCGATTCTCTGTAGGGTTTTGGTCATGAATGGGTGTTGGATTTTGTCAAATGCTTCTTCTGCATCTATTGAGATAATCATATGGTTTTTGTCCTTGAGTCTGTTAATATAGTGTATTACATTGATTGATTTACATATGTTAAACCAGCCATGCATCCCTGGGATAAATCTGACTTGATTGGGGTGTATGATTTCTTGATAACTCTCTGTATTCTGTTTGCCAGTATTTTATTGAGGATTTTTGCATCAATGTTCATTAGAGACATTGGTCTGTAGTTTTCATTTTCCATGAAATCTTTCTCTGCCTTTGTAATCAAAGTAATGGTTGCTTGAAGGCATGATTTGGGGAGTACTGCTTCCCTTTTGATTTCACTAAAAAGATTGAGAAGTACTGGCATTAACTCTGCTTCAAAAGTTTTGTAGAATTCAGCAGTGAAGCCATCAGGACAAGGGCTTTTCTTTGTTGGTAGGTTTTTTATTACATTTTCAATTTCCCAGATTGATATTGGGTTGTTTAACATTCTTATATCCTCTTCGTTCAGCTTTGGAAATTCATATGTGTCTAGGAATCTATCCATTTCTTCTAGATTTCCCATCTGTTTAGAGTACAGATGTGCAAAGTACATGTTTATCATCCTTTGGCCTTTCTCTGGATCTGTGCTGATTTCCCCATTTTCATTCCTTATAGCATGGATTTGGGCCTTTTCTTTCCTTTGTTTGATAAGGTTGGCTAAGGGTCTGTCAATTTTATCCTTTCAAAGAACCAACTCTTTGATTCATTGATTCTTTGTATTGTTCTCTTTGTCTCCACTGCATTAATTTCTGCTCTGATCCTTATAATTTCCTCCCTAGTACGAGCTTTGGGTTTGTCTTATTCCTCTTTTTCTAATTGTCTGAGGTTCATCCTTAGATTGTTTATTTCAGTTTGCTCTATTTTCCGAGTGTAGGCATTCATTGATATGAATTTCCCTCACAGAACTGCTTTCAATGTGTCCCCTAAGTTCCTGTATGTTGTACTGGGGTTGTCGTTTACTTGTAGAAACTGTTTAATTTCTTCTTTAATTTCTTTTGTGGCC
This sequence comes from Thryonomys swinderianus, assembly GCA_004025085.1. Lineage (NCBI taxonomy): Eukaryota > Metazoa > Chordata > Mammalia > Rodentia > Thryonomyidae > Thryonomys > Thryonomys swinderianus. The sequence goes on from PVIC010011268.1 coordinate 26,567, forward strand.
CATTGTTTGGTCAACAGCGTTGTTCAATTTCCATGTGTTTGTGAGGATCTTGTAATTTCTTTTGCTATTCAGTTCTAGCTTCAGGGCACTATGGTCTGATAGTATGCAGAGGATAACTTCAATTCCTTTGCATTTACTTAAGCCTGTTCTATGGACTAGAATGTGACCCATTTTGGAGAATGATCCATGAGCAGCTGAGAAGGTATATTCTGTCTTTGTAGGGTGAAAAATTCTGTAGACATCTAATAAGTCCATTTGCTCAAAAGTTTGATTTAACTCAAGTATTTCCTTATTGATTCTTTGTCCAGTTGATCTGTCAATTTGTGACAGTAGAGTACTGAAGTCCCCTACTACTTCTGTATTCGTGGTTATCTGGCTTTTCATGTCCACTATTGTTTGTTTTATATAGTTGGGTGCATTAGTGTTTGGTGCATAAATATTTATGATTGTTATTTCTTCTCTTGGATCATTCCCTGTACAAGAATATAGTGACCTTCTTTATCTTTTTTAATCAGTTTGGGTTTAAACTCTATTTTATCTGCAAACAAGATAGCCACTCCTGCTTTTTTGCCATTTCCTGTGGCATGGAGGATTGTTTTCCAACCCTTCATTTTCAGTCTATGGGTTTCCTTCTGAATTAGGTGTGTTTCCTGTATGCAGCAGATTGTAGGATCTTGCTTCTTGATCCAATCTGCTAGTCTGTGTCTTTTAATTGGCCCATTGAGTCCATTGACATTAATGGTTATGACTGATTTGGACATATTCAGAGCTGCCAATATAATATAATCAGTGCCAATATCAGTATTAAACACAGTAAATAAAAAGTTTTGTTAATTTCTATTCTGAAGACTTTGAGCTCATGAGTTACCTCTATGTCCATATGCCAAAATTTAGAATTAATCAGCAGTGTGTATACAACATGTAGATCATAAATGTACCCCCCGAACCCCTTGGGGATAAAAGGTCACTGGGGAATCAGGGAGGTAGGGAGACAGAAGGAGAATGAAATAGGCTTAGCAGATTTATAAAGATCACCTAGACTTGAGAGCCTCTTATATGCCAGTGGGTAACAGACGATAAAAGGGCATATATAAAACAGTACCAATTGTATGCTGTAAGACCATTGGAGACTTTGTACACCTTCTTATAATAGTATAGGAGAAGAGATAGGGAAGCCTAAGAGTCTTTTACTTCTGGGTATTGGTTCTGACAGGAAGATAGGAGAGGGTGTGGAGACAAGAGGTGAATAGAGGGTTCTAGGAGTAGATGGCTAAACAGAAGCTAGATTCCCTTGTTTTCTTATCTTGCCTGGTCTCTCAGTGTGGCTCCAGTGTGAAGGGATGCAGAAAATGGCTCCAGGCTCCTCTCTGGCCTGTGTCATCACAACGCAGCTCCAGGGTGGAGTGGGGAGATCAGCCAGCAGGCCGCTGCACTCCACGCTGGTAATGGTGCCCGGGTTCTGTGACCTGAGTCATCTCAGCATGGCTCCAGGGTGGGGTGGGGTAGGGCGGTGGGCCACAATCCTCTGTGACGATTAACTCACTTTCTATACCGTTGCTTATTTTATTTTAGAATTTTAACAAATAACATGAATTCTTTAAAAATTAATTCTTTTACCTTTGCTTCCTTCTCCATTATTGCTTGAGAAAAACTAATCAGTAATTCCAACAATTTCACTTCTAATAAATATACAAAAAAGTATTTCAAGGTATTTCTAAAATTAATAATCCTATGATATTTCAAGGCTGTTTATACATATTTCCAAAGTAATATACATAAAAGTTATTTACTTAACAAATTAATATTAAGCATAGAGTATCCAAGGCACTGTCCTGGTTACTATGTATATATTGTACAGTGAGCATAATATCTGTCTTTTTTTAAATTTTTATTGGTGCATTTTATATACACATCATGATCACACTCAATATTGAACATGTACCAGTATATGACACGTTTTAATTCTCAGTTTTTTCCATTCCCCTACCCACCCCACAACCCCCACACCCTAAATACATAAGCTTTGTTTCCCCTTTTGTTTATTACCATCACATTTTTCTTACCCCTCATTACTTACCTCCCACTCCATTTCCCTTTGGGTTTTCTTTTATACAATATCCATCATACATTCTAGAACTCATTAATATCTTTAGTTTCTCACACCAGAGAAAAGATATGATATTTACACATCTGTGACCTATTTATTTCATTTCTGAGTATGTCCACAATATCTGTCTTGAGGCATGATCCCGTGACACTGGAAAAGGGACCCATAGCACTGTGCCTTTGCCTACACTCAGCATCATTGTTTAAAGTTTGATAAATTCATCTACAGAATGAAGCATAGAATATTTTTAACTTGTTCATTTATTATTGTTATTGATACTAAAATTTTTATATCTATTTTTCATTTATTCATTGTTAAGCATTTTATTCATAATGATACATTTTATATTAAATGTTTATAGATTGTATCATCAAAAATATACATTTTATCAATTAAAGACATAATATATTTTATATATTGTTTCTATTTCTATCTTTTCTATGATGGCCACCACTGTTTTATGCTTAGAAATACTTGTCCCATTCAGAAACTACATGTTGATTTATATTTTCTTCTATTTCTCTTGTCTTAATTTCCTATTAATCTTTAACCCTTTAGGAAGTAACTTTGTTGTATAGAATAAGAAAATAACTACATTTATGAGCTGTCTATCAAATAACTTATTGGCTTTTTGTCTCAACTGTGCTAATTTTTATTTGTATCTCTAAGAACATTGATATACATTTATAAATATATTGATTATTGTGTTTTCCAGTGCAAGAAGACTAAGACTTTTTTTTTTTATTTTTGAGACAGGGTCTCGCTTTGTAGTTCAGGCTGGCCCTGAGCTCACTATGGTGCCCAGGCAAGCCGCCGCGAACTCAGCAATCCTCCTGTCTCTGCCTCCCGAGTGCTGGGATTACAGGCGTGAGCCACCACGTCCGGCACTGTAGCATGCAGTGTTGATTGTTGGTGGGAGTATCTCCATGCCCAGCATTATATGTGGTTACCGGGGATCGAACTCAGGACCTTGTGCTTGCGAGGCAGGTGCCGGAACCACTGAGCTAACCCTCTGGCCCAAGACTAAGACTTTTGACCATGTAGATGATATGTTTCAAATTCCATTATTTGCCCTGCCCTCCTAATAAAGCCATCCACACTAGAAAGGTGACTACCAACTGCTTGTCAACTTGTGAGTATTAAGGATACTTGTAATTCATTTGATTTCTCCATTCTCATCTGTTTTAGTCATAAATTCATCTTAGTGTAAACAAAACAATGATCTCAGAATGCAGACAGAATGGCCAGGACAGAACTTTTTTCTTGCTTCATCATTTTTCATGGTAACACTTACTCAAAGCAAGGCAAAGATAATGCTACACATTCATTTCCAAAAAGCAAGAGTTATAATTAATTTCTATTTAGAAGTTCCACTGCACCAGAGTGGAGAGGTATGACTCAATCAATTTTTTTGTTACCAACTCACTTTTCTGAAATTTGCTTCTGAGTCAATTATGTGAAACCTAAACATCCAAAGGATAGGGGCACAGAAGTGGAATAAGACATTGTTGTGTACTGATCAGTGTGCTGTCAATCTATTCCCATGAATTTCTGTGCAGCTCCTGTTCCCATCCTGAGGGTCCTGCAAGTGTGGAGACTTTTTCATCTTGGCTTGTGGGTTGTCCTACCAACTCCATGACTAGCTGAGATGTTCCACTCTGTTCTCCAAGACTTCCCAGTTCATTCTGCCATGGTTCCAGGTTCATGGATTCTCATGTGACCCTAGGCTAGGTCACATCCATGACTCCACAGTGTTGAACATATTTGGAGGTATCATTTTTGTGGAAAGTGGTGCAAACATCACCGTCAGTTGTGAGTAATGTAGTGTTCCTGAATATACCATCACACTGAATCTACTCCAGTGTGCTTTCTTCATTTGTGTATTAGTCGGTTTCCTCTTTGTTCAGTCACAATACCCAACCCCCACAACTAAAACAAGTAGAGGTTTAGTTTGTTGACAGTTTCAATCCATGATCAGTGGGCTTCAAAGCAGAGACATCATGGCAGAAGAGTGTAGTGGAGGAAAGCTGCTTAGTTGACGGAAGAGTGCCAGAGAAGAAGAGGCAGGGGACCAGACATAGACCCCAAGGCCACACTGGACAATTACCATAGACACACCCAAAACCGTGTTTTGCCAACACTTGGGTGGACCCCAAAGTCAATCAAGTTAAAATTCTACCACAACCATATTAACTGTGTCCTCCCAAATCTTCATCCAAGTTCAGTCACAATCCAAAATATGCAGGCACAGACACACACACACACACACACACACACACACATACACCAAATAGAATATGGTTGTGTGGGGTGCCAAGAAGTGTGATTCATTGTGAGAAGACTACCAGAACTGATGTACACAATGCTTTCTTTCATTTTTCTTTAGGTCTGGCAAATTTACTTAGTATGTGATCACACATGGAGCTAAAACCTAAGTGTGATTAGCCAGGTCCTTCCTAAATTTTAAGTCCTCTTAGGCAGGATTTTTAACTTCTAAAAGCTTTATTCATTTTTGTGGGTAAAAGTTATGTTTATCTCATCTGCACTCTAGCTTAAGGGAAATCAGTAATGATCACCACCTTTATAGCCCCTTCCATTTCTTTATCTTTCAATTCCTGTCCCAGTTGAAGTTTTTCTTAAAGATGACACAAAAATTATATAATGGTCAATAAGAGGTAGAGCCAAAATGATGACAGAGAATAACTGAATTTCAATGCACACTGGCAGTAGAGGACAGGGATTCTCTCTGCCTCTGAAATGGCTTAAAAGGAAAAAAATCGTTTTCTTGCAAGCACTGACTTTGCCAAGATGTAATTTCAACATTGCTATAAGGTTGAAGTAAATATTCATCCTCACGCATAGCACAGGCTCAGTTAAAAGATGACTGTGGCATGGTTAAATTGGAATCATGAGATCAGGAGCTCTTGGGAGACCAAACTTTAGACTAGGAGAATCGCAGCAGAGAAGAGAGACAGCAAGAAACACCTGTGGTTTAAATATTGCAGCAGGTAACAAGTATAGCCATGTGTCTTCCAATAAAAGTGATCTGAGTCTGGGCACCTCTTCAAGGACAAGAATGGCTGGGTACTTTGGTCCTTAATATAAACACAGATCCTGTTCACCCATCACACTTCTGATCTGTTCAAAGTGACTCTGGCCATTTTCCCCTCCAACAGCTTGGTCTGAAAATTTATAGAACTTCAGCCCAGGCTCCAGACCTGCCTGCAGATCACAGATTCAGACTTCTGGATATTCTGGCACATTATGGATATTCTCAGACCTTGACCCAAGTATGAGAGAGATTAAGTCAACAAGTGGGAGCTAGTCATGCCACTTGCAGACCTACTGGAATCTTAAACAGCCACAGAGAGCCAAAGCTCAGCCTCTTGCCTGCCTAACCAGAAACCTTTGCTTGGACAGAGGAGAAAAGAAATTCTGTAATAAAAAATAAAAAGATTTTCACAGCCACCCCCCCTTTTTATAAACCAGGCAGCAGTCAAGTATTGACTTGTGTATAAATGCCAACAAAAGGAAAAATATCAGATCTAGTTTTGAGGATTTCTTCTTGTAAACACCATGATGCTAGTAAGTGCTTATGGTGGTAGTTATTGCGTTGGCTTCTAAAGTCTGTTATGTGGTTACACCGTGTTCTCCCACACTAAGGGTTGTTTCATAGAGTGCTAAATTTTTGTTGTGGTTAGTTTATTAATCAAAATCAGTCTTCTCATACATTCTTTCAACTTCCATTCCCATGTCGTCTTTCCTTCCAACTCACACCCTTACAAAAGTTCCCTCGGTCCTTGCTTTTTCCCATGTAATATCAATTTTACAATTGCAGCCTCTCTTTTCATCCTCTTTTTATCTGTGTGGGAAGATTCTATGTGTGTATGAAATGGTGTATGAGAATCAGTTGTTACTTTTACCTCATTTTGTCATCCCCCCTACCCCACTAAGGATTGGTATTTGAGTTTTCTAAATTTGAGTTTTTGATAGTTTTTTAATTGGACTAAGTCTCTTGGTATCAGCTCTCATTTTCCACTTATATAACCCTCCCCACTCTTCATGTAGTCTCTCAAACTGTTTCACCTTCCCCTTTTATTTGCTGACATACAAGTATTATCATTAAAACTCATTTTTTCCTTTTTGTTTTTTTTTTCATTCTTTCCTATAGTTTTGACTCGGTTTTTTCTCTTTTTTCTCTTTTGTCCTAGCTATCCTATATTATTTCTTTATCTTCCAAAGTTATGGAAAGAGTAGACAATTTTTAAATCATGTTCTATATTATATAATGATATATGCTTGGTTCCTTCTCAAGTTACCTATCATCACAAGTTAGTGCACAGGACTGATTCCAACTTTGAAAAGGTTAAATGTGTGCTCTTATGTTGAGTCACACCCAAGTCCAAGTTCACATCACAAGCAGAAGGACACTTACTGAATAGTAGTAGAGCTTTCCATCTCATCTGACTTACAAATTTAAGCACAAACACATGACAATCATGAGAAAACAAGGCAACAACATGCCTCCCAAAAGGCATAACTTCTAAAAAGCTGATCCCACTGTTACCAAAATAAATCCAATACTAGACAAGGCTCCAACAAAGATTTAAGGAAAACTGATAGTTAAAATGATCACTGAGACAAAAAGACAAGTGCAGTAAGCAGCAGCATAAGTCAATTATTAAAATGACTAGGGAGCTCAAAGAAAGACACAAATGAGCAGTCGAATAATTTAAAGGAAATGGGATATGAAAGACTACTTTAGTAAAGAGATAGTGGTTCTGGAAAAGAACCAAGCAGAAATTCTGGAAATATAAACCTCAGTAAAAGAAATAAAAATCTCAACTCAAAGTCTCAGCAATAAGTTGAATTAGAAAAGGACAAATTCTTTATCAGCTACTCTTCCACAGAAGGATTAGTATCTAGGAATATAAAGAACTCAAAGCTAAACACCAAAAAATCAAATAAAACAATCAATAAATGGACAAAAGAATTAAACCAGCACTTCTCAAATGGAGAAGTACTAGTTGTCAATAAATACATGAAAAAAATATTCAACATCTTGAGCAATTAGACAAATGCAAATCAAAACCATGTCAAGATCCCATCACATTCTAATCAAAAGTTTATCACCCAAACTATGCAAACCAAGTTTGATACTCAAATGAACACACCTTTAGGACCTACTCATAAGTGAAATAAATAGGTCACAGATGTGTAAATATCATTATCTTTTCTCTGGTACAAGAACTGAAGATATAAATGAGCTCTAGAATATGTGATAGATATTGTGAAATTAAAAATATTCAAAGGGAAATGGATTATAGGGGTAAATAACAAGGGGAAGAAAAAAATGTGATGGTAATAAAAAAAGGGAAACAAACCTTATGTATATAGGAGTGGGAGGTTGTAGGGTGGGTAGGGGAATGGGCAAAAATGAGAATTAAATTGTGTCTATACTGGTATCAATTCTCAATATTGAGTGTGACTATGATGTGTATGTATAATGTACTAATAAAGATTCAAAAAAATATGTAAGCCAGTAAACAATAGGATATGGGGAGAACCAACCTTTCTATACTTCTGGTGGGACTGTAAATTACTATAACCACTGTAGAATCAATATGGAGATTCTTCCAAAAAACTAATTACAAAGGTAGTATTTGATCCAGCTACCCCATTCCTTGTTTTATACCTGAAGGAATTAAAGCCATCACACTATAATGATAACTGCATGTATATCTTTACTGTGGAATAATAGAAAATAGTCAAGATATGGAACAATCCTAAGTGGCCATGAGCAGATTAGTGGAAAACGACAATGTGGCACATGTACACAATGGGATATCATTCAGACATAAAAAGAGCAAAACTTTGTCATTTTCAGAAAAATAAAGGAATCTAGAGATCAACATTTTGAGCAAAATAATCCAGACCCAAAGAAACAAATGTCACATGATCTAATATATAGAATTTAAAAGAGATGACAAGAAAACAGAAGATTATTATTAGAGAAGAGAAAGGGAACAAGGAGGAGCAGGAAGAATGTGTAAGGTCACAACATGTATTTGGGGTGCTGAACATGATCAAAACACATTACATGCACTGAAACAAAAAAACAGTAAAATGAGGGGGACAGTGAGACAAAGCAGGTAATGAAGAAAATAATTAAAGTATATTATGCATATGTATAATCTGCCAAAATGAAACCCACTACTCAGTATGACCAATATGAACCAACAAAATAAATAATACAAAGGTAAAGTTCATATAATCATCTCAACTGATGCCAAAAATTTTGGCAATATCTGACATCCTTTCATGATAAGAAAAAAACCTGATGCTATGATTCTAGAAGAATCTAAAACTTACAAAAGGGATATATATATATATATAAAACAGGGTCATTCTGAATGGAGTAAAAAGGAAGGAATTGCCTCTAAAGTTAGGAATAAGACAAGGGTATCCATGCTCACCCCATTCCTGTTAAATATCCCACATGAACTTTTAACAAGATCAATCAGAGACAAGAAAGAAAGAAATGGCATATGAATAGGAAAGGATGAATTCACATTATATATTCAAAGATCAATGATTATTCTAAGATTGTACCAGAAGACTTTTATATCTGATTTTTAGAATTTAGGAAAGTGTCAGGATTGAAAATCAACTTACAAAAAACCAGTAGTGTTTCTGAACACCAGTAATGAGCCCGCTGAGAGAGAAATCAGGAAAACAATTCTATTTGCAGTAGATTCAAAAAATAGAAATCAAATTTACCTAACAGGTAAAAGACTTCTATAACAAAAATTTCAGAACACCAAAGGAAGAAAATGAGAGAATATTAGAAAATAGAAATGCATTCTCTAATTTTCATTCAGAAGAACTAATATTGTGAAAGTTAACATTACCAAAAGTGATCTGTGGATTTAATGCAGTATCTAGTAAAATACTAATAGCATTCTCCACAGAACTAGAAAAAGCAATTCTGAGATTCCTATGGAATCAAAAATACCTACAATAGCCAAAGCAATGGTGAGCAAAATGAGTGAAACTGGAGGCATCACATTACTGGGTTGCAAGTTATACTACACAGCCATATTAACAAACACAAATGGTACTGAAACAAAAATCAGATGTGTAGATCAGTGGATAGAAAAGAAGAAACAGAAACAAATCCATGCATTTGCACTTGATTTTTTACAAAAGGCCCAGAACATATTATAAAACAGCACTAGGAAAACTGGTTATCCTCATGCAGAAGAATAAATCAAGACCTATATTTCTCAATATGTACTAGCATCAAATCAGGATGGGTCAAAGACATAGATGTAAAAGCAGAAACCTAAACTGCTGGACAATAAGGGAAACACGGGCTGGAGGGTTAGCTCAGTGGTTCCGGCGCCTGCCTTGCAAGCGCAAGGACCTGAGTTCAATCCCTGGTAACCACATATAATGCTGGGCATGGAGACACGCCCACCAACAATCAACACCACATACCATAATGCCAGGCGTGGTGGCTCACGCCTGTAATCCCAGCACTTGGAAGGCAGAGACAGGAGGATTGCTGAGTTCACGGTGGCTTGCCTGGGCACCATAGTGAGCTCAGGGCCAGCCTGAACTACAAAGCGAGACCCTGTCTCCAAAAAGCAAAAAAAAAAAAAAAAAAAAAAGTAAGGGAAACACTTGAAGACACACAAACACACATCTTTCTGAAAAGGGTCTCAGTAGCACAGGAGTTAAACAAATGTACTACATCAAGTTAAAAAGCTTCTTCACAAGGAGAACAACCAACAAAATGAAAAGACAACCCATCAAATAGAAAAAAAGGATTTTCTAGCTCCTCTTTTGATAGAGAATAAATGTCTATAGTATATAAAGAACCCAAAAATTAACCTCTGAAAAACAAATGACTTGATTAAAAAAAAAAACAGGTACATGAACTTTTCAAAAGAAGTAGAACAAATGGACAATGGGAATATTGAAAGTCTCCAACAGTTTAGTCACTAAGGAAGTGCTAATCACAAGAACTTTGATATTTTATCTTACCTCAGCTAGAATGGTTGTCATCAAGAAAAGAAAAATACAACTAGTGTAGGTGAAAAAGGAACAACTCTATACTGATGGTGGGAATGTAAACTAGTCCAACCCTTATAGGGATCACTATGAAGGTTCCTCAAAAACCTAAAAATAAACATTTCACTTAGCCCAGCTATACCTCTCCTTAGATATTTTCCTGAAAAAATTCACAATATCTAAGGTCTGGAAACAACTAAATGGCTACCAAAAAATGAATGGATTTAGAAAACGTGGTATATATACAGAATGGAATATCATTCGGCCATAAAAAATATAATAATATCAATTGCAGGAAATGGGTGAAACTCAAAATCACCATGCTAAGTTAAATAAGCGAGACTATGAACATTAAATATTTCATGTTTTCTCTTATATGACGGAGAAATGACAGAAAGCTAGGAGATAGACTCCGATAGATTAGGAAAGTAATGGGGGAAGGAAGGAGTAAACAGCAAAGGGTAAAGGGATCGAAACCAATTAAGAAATGTTATATGGGGCCGAAGGGTTAGCTCAGTGGTTCCGGCGCCTGCCTCCCAAGCGCAAGGTCCTGAGTTCGATCCCCGGTTACCACATATAATGCTGGGCGTGTCTCCACGCCCACCAACAATCAACACCGCATACCACAATGCCAGACGTGGTGGCTCACGCCTGTAATCCCAGCACTCGGGAGGCTGAGACAGGAGGATTGCTGAGTTCGCGGCAGCTTGCCTGGGCACCATAGTGAAATCAGGGCCAGCCTGAACTACAAAGCGAGACCCTGTCTCAAAAAGCAAAAAAAAAAAAAAAAAAAAAAAAAAAAAAAAAAAAAAAAAAAAAAAAAAAAAAAAAAAAAAAAAAAAAAAAGAAAAGAAATGTTATACGCATTAAATAAGAGACAGAGACAGAGAGACAAGAAAGGAAGCAAGTAAGGAATCCATAGGAATGGTGAAGTAAGCACTGAAGAGAAAAGTTTTCCACAGAGGGGACAGACCTGAAGGTACTTGTTTCCTAGAAGTAAGACGGCAGGCACTTTTGGGACTAGGTCTTTGAGAAGGAGATGAGAAAAGGTTAATGATGTAGAAAAGTATATTGCCCCCACCAAGAGTGATCCTGCATAAATTAAAATAGGTGACTTAAATCTCAATCAAATCATTTTATGTTTTGACCTGGACTTAATGTATGCATCAGCATACACACAAGCCGACCAAGGCACGTTTGGAAGTGACAATGAAAGGATTTGATGGAATGGGCCCATACTTGGGGAGTCATTAAGTGGATATACAAATAATAACTATTATTCCTCAGTGAAAATTTGGTAAAGTAGAAGAAGAAAGCTTTAATTTTTGTCTTCTGCTAAACATGTCAAATTTAAATGTTTATATTTCATCATGAAGAAAATAATGCCTTGTTTTCTGCTTCTAACTCAATTTCACTGTTGATTTGTTTTTAAAATTTAATTTTAAGGAATCCCACCTGAATTCCATTCACATCCAATGATATGATTCTAACAGCTAAGGTTTCTTTTATCATGAACTTCTTTCCATAAACCACATTCAAAGTCAGTTTTGTATGGAGCTGTGTCTCCCATTTTTAAAAATACACTTTTAAATCTAAATAAATAATAGTGTATGCATTATACAATTTCCTTTGACATTGTGAATATCAATTTTATACCTTAAATTAGTTTACATTTTTCATTTTATTTTTAATTTATCTCAATATTTTCATTTATTAAACCAAAGAGCTATCAAATATTAAAACCAATTTAAATCAAGCATGTTGAATATGCCAAACTAGTTCCTTTTTCAGAGTTCATGGAGAACTCAAAATTCATGGGAAACCCTGGGGTGGAAATGGCCCCACAGTTCCCAATTGGCATTCATGTTATTTGTGTGACTGTCTGTTTTCAATTCGTAAATTATATACCCAGGTGGAGTATTACTGCTCTACACACAAAAAAGCTATTCTTAACTGTCAGTGGTCTTCCACGGTGCCTGCACCATTTTATATTCTAACTAGCAGTGTACAGGGCTCAGATTTTTTCTGTAACACTTGTAGCTAGCTTTTAAAGCTATATTATAGATATGAAGTGGTATCTTGGTTTTGATGTTCACATTTCTTATGATGAATGGGACCTAGGATCTTTGTCAGCAGCAAGGGGATGGTCTAACTCTGTGGTAAAAAGACCTAGGGAACCTTACTTACTTACTTACTTACTTACTTACTTACTTACTTACTTACTTACTTACTAACTTACTGTGAGTCTTAAGGTAGGCTTTAGTTTTTGCTTACATTCAATTTTCATATGTACTAATGAGCACTGAAATAAATCCATATCTTATCACAGAAGAAATTCATACCTAGAATACTAAATGCCAGGATGATGAAAGAAAAATGAAAAGGATCTAATCACTTATTCTGTTCAATTTCCCAGAAATAATAAATTCCCTTTCACAGATTTGACAACATCATTTAAGATATGTCTTGATATTCCAAAGGAATATTGGCCACTGTACATGCTTTATGCTTTATACAGTTGCACACATTGGACACAAGACTAAGTTAGAGGCTAACAATAATCTCTAAAAAAAAGAACAAAAAATGTTAAATATCTGATGTCATTACTATGAAAATAAAAGTATTCTTACAAGGCATAATTGTCACTAAGTTGTGCTGAACAGAGGATAAAAACAAACCATGTTATATTTTCCCTTGGGAAAAAAATCAATGACAGAAGAGGAAGAGAGGTTGGTGATTTTAATTGATGTGGAGGATCTCTACTGAAAAACCTTTCACTGATGCTTTTAACTGCATGCCTGGATTTGAAAATATATTGCTGTTCTATAGCAGTAAATGTGAATCTAAAGAATGTGTCTAACCTAAATTGATGTCAATGTAATAAATGTGTGACAATTTGCCTTCATTAAGATCAGCTAACATAGTTCTCCTATAAAACTTTGACTTTTCTCTAACTGCTGTGTTCTAAGGAGATAAAGGTTGAGCCTATCTGATAGCCTCTTTAATAAATGGTACTGGAAAAACTGGATTTCAACCTGCCAAAGATTAAACCTAAATCCATGTCTATCAACATGCACCAAACTAAAATCAACTTTAATTAGAGGATTAGATTAATTGGATTAGAGACCTAAATATTAAAACAGAAACACTAAACCTGCTGGAAAATAACTTAGGTAGAAGTCTTAGAGACACTGGCATAGAGAAGGACTTCACGGACAAAAACCCAGTATAACAGGAATTACCAGGAAAGAATTAACAATTGGGATCTCATCTTATTAAAAAGCTTCTACACAGCAAGAAAAACCTCTAACAGAGTGGAATGATAACCTACCATTTTGGGGAAAACATTTACAAGCTGTTCCTCAGACAAAAGACTACTATCTAGAATATATAAATAATTTTTTTAATCAGCCCCTCACATTTAAAAACTCAATTCAAAAATGGGCACCTGATGGCCGGAGAGTTAGCTCAGTGGTTCCAGCACCTGCCTCACAAGCACAAGGTCCTGAGTTCGATCCCTGGTAACCACATACAGTACTGGGCATGGAGACTCACGCCCACCAGCTATCAATACCACATACCACAGTGCCAGGCATGGTGGCTCACACCTGTAATCCCAGCATTCGGGAGGCAGAGGCAGGAGGATTGCTGAGTTCAAGGCTTGCCTGGGCTACATAGTGAGCTCAGAGCCAGCCTGAACTACAAAGCGAGACCCTGTCTCAAAAAAAAAAAAAAGGGCACCTGAAATAAACAGACCCTTTTCATATGAAGAAGTAAAGGCAACTAAGAAACATGTGAAGAAATGTTGAGCATTACTCGCCATTCAAGAAATGCAAGTGAAAACAACACTGAGATTTCATGTCACTCCAGAAAGAATGGTTGCTATCCTGAAATCAACCAACAACAAATGCTGATTGGGGTGGTAGGGAAAAAGGAACTCTTCTCCACTGTTGGTGGGAATGTAGATTGGTGCAATTGCTATGGAAATTCGTGTGGAGATTCCAAAAAAAGCTAGGATTAGAGATCCCATTTGACCCTGCTATTTCCTTCTTAGGTATACATACATGAAAAAATTAAAAGTATCATATCACAGTAACATGTGCCCACCAATGTTTACTGCAGCTTAATTTGTGATACTAAAACTTGGAAATAGCCCAAATGCCTATCAACAGAAGACAGGATAAAGAAGATGGGGGGTATGTATAAATGGAGTATTACTCACCCAGAAAGAATGATAAATTTGAGTTACTTATACTCAAATGGATATACTTTGAGGGCATACTCATAAATGAAATAAATAGGACCCAGATAGGTAAATAACATATCATTTCTCTAGTATGAGGAACTAAAGGAATAAATGAGGTCCAAAATATATGTTAGGTATGTGAAATAGGAAGAAAATGTTCAAAAGGAAAAGAGAAAGGACAGATAAGGTAAAACAAAGAAGGGAAAGAAAAGATTTGATGGTTAAAAAAAGAAACAAAGCTTATGTACATAGGGGTGACTGTTGTAGGGAGGGGAAGGGAATGGGAAAAATGAGAGTTATTTTTTTTAAAGTAACAATACTTATGTTTATAGGGGTGCAGATTGTAGGGTGGGTAGGAGAATGGGAAAAAATGAGAATTTAATCATGTCATATACTGGTACAAATTCTCTATATTTAGTGTGATCATGTGTATATATAATGTACCAATAAAGAATCAAATTTTTTTAAAAAGTCAAGATGTGTCATATACAGATACAAATTCTCAACATTGAATGTGATCAACATATACGTATAAAGTGCACCAATAAAATCAAATTTTAAAAGTTTCTAGGCAGGGGCCGGAGGGTTGGCTCAGTGGTTCCGGCGCCTGCCTCGCAAGCGCAAGGACCTGAGTTCGATCCCTGGTAACCACATATAATGCTGGGCGTGGAGACACGCCCACCAACAATCAACACCGCATACCAC